>JABAJX010010123.1:0-12915 GCA_018221735.1 Termitomyces sp. K1Aa
TGACACGCCCATCATTGACTGATCTCCTCGTTCTCAAGGCGTCTATCGTCTATCCCTCGAGTTTGAGCACCTACAATGGGGATCGCACCATCTTCTCCAGTACCCAAAAGAAATCCTTCGAGAAAAAGGAGGACTTTGGGCTATGTAACTCCGGGGGATGCTTCGACAAGTTATGGATTACACAGACTTGAAGGACAGCCACATTACAGGCAGAGAGTCATGCCAACCCATGGTCGTGGGTTCGAACCAAGACGTGCTCCTATGTCACCTTTTGACTACAACTCAAGTGCAGAGTATAGGTATAACCAAGCCCCCGATTATACCCCTGTCATTCCGATGGTAGAATCTCGACATCTTATGCCATCGGTCCGGCGCCAATCGCGACCTGTTATCCCGGTTCTTCCCTCACATGCACCCAGTTTAACGCGGGAACCTCATGGTTCTGTTATTCCTCCTGAATATCGGCATGTCAACCCCCAAGTGCCATTGCAACAGTCAAATGCTTCACAAACGCAACCGATATCACGAGAGCAACGGTCGACAAGAAAGCACAGATCTCATAGACGGAATTCATTCGTACTTGAAGTTACGATGGGAAATGGAGAACAGAGTAGGTTTATATCTAAATAAACGTACTGCCATGTTTTTCAGGCAGTGAAATTTCTAGGATCGGTGGAGCGTATACGTATTGGGTCACAAAGGCGGTCACAACCTTACACAGCGGTTGATTCGCGCGAAAGACGAGATCAACAACAGCGTCCGTCAACTGAACATCAACATGGTCCCTATCCAGCTGGACACACAGGGGAAAATCCTGTTTTGTATAACGGCCCCGAACCACCGTCTGAAGAAGGTCAAGGGATTCGTCGAATCGGCGTTGCCCCTCTCGCATCTGGTCCTGGACGACGTATACATCGAGTACAGACGCCCTTTTACCAATCGAGATCATTAGATCCAAGTGAACGCTCACCGGCATCATCTGCTTCATCAGAATTATCAGCGCTGCCTGCGATGTCGACCCTCGTAACGCCAGGTCAACTTAATACCCCACACCCTCTCCCACGCGGCGTAAGTCAAGGCTCGATTCGGAGTCGTGCACGTTTGGAAGCGTCCAATTCGATGGATACAGATATCACCAACATCCCCACAACACACCCAACGACGCCTGCCTCAAATGTACATATCACACATATTCCTTTTTCTAGGCCATCATATCAAGAATATGAACCTGAGCCTAATCCCCTCCCACCACCTCCTGTCGACATCTTCGATCTTCCAGAGTGGCAGCATATGCGATATCTCCTCGAAATACCACCGAAACGAGACAACATTGGCCAAGTCAACGTTGCGATAGGAGAGCCCTCCGTTACACGTTCTCTATCGACTCCACCCAAAGCTCAGAAGCAGAAGAAGGGACTCTTCCGTGTATTCAGTTTGAAGAGGTCTAAAACTTCTGCAACGTCTCCAATGCGGGATGCATCGGCGCCAAGTCAGGCGACCCTGCATCAGTCAACGGGAGAGGCTGCTGTGGCTCTGCTGTCCCGACTCGCCCCATATGTGATGGTGAACAGTACACCTCAACCGCACAGTCCCGAACCATCGGGTCATGGAGCTCTGCAGCCTCAAGTTAACCCTCAAGTGCCCATGCCTACTCCGAACCCACCACCAGTGGCTGCTCCTACGCCAGGATATCAATTGCCTACGCCAACTGTGTCGGCAGCGACCTCGTACTACTCAGGCCCATCCTCTTTCACCGTTCCAACCAACACAGTATCTTATCCCATTGATTCTCTACCCAGCGTACCCCACAACTTCCCTTCTTCCATTCCTTTAGCTCCGATTCAAGCACATGTTGAGCCCGAAGCGTATCCGCCACCCCCATTTCCTCCAACTCAACCTCAACCCCACCAACATAAGCGTATATTTTTCGACGCGAGCTCCGAATATTCATATTTCCTTATGCATTCTCCACATCCTGTCATGTATGACAACAAAATGTATCCTACAGCTGCACATCTGCTCGAAGCGCTGAAGTTTCTGCCTCATCATCCCGAAATCGCAGAGCGGATTCGTTCAACCAAGGAGCATCACGAGGTTCTTACAATCTCCACAGAAAACGCTGCATTGGTCGATCCTGCATTTGCCGCTGGTGTAGTCGAAAACGTACGCTTCTCTCTTAACCCACGTGACTCAGCCTACAAATTTTGAATCCTATAGGTATACAGAGTCGTAAACCTTAAATTCCGACAGCATGCGGATCTGAGGTATAACCTGTGTGATCTGGATCATGACACCCAGATCATATATAATGATCCTTCGGATTCATTCTGGGGCGTTGGGTTTGATGGGAACGGGATAAATGAGCTGGGTAAGGTCCTGCAGCGTGTTATGTGGGAGTTAAAGCCTAAGCGCCCGACGAGGCCTCCCAAACACGGATATTGAGAAGATCATTTGACATTTTAGGCTGTACTTCTTTCTCGTCGACGATGATGGACGTTCCGGTTACATTTCTTGGTTGCGTAGAATGTCTAATATGTATATCTACATGTATATTGTCAAAATAAAGCTCAGGTTTCATCGCGGATCCAAGGCGGACTCTCATTGTATTCCCATCCATATCTTGTCGCTCCATTTTGTTGTATGTAACACGAGCTACATACGAGGCCGCCATCCTCATGAGTCACGACGAATAGGAAGGAAATAGAGAGATTGATGCCACAGCGACACCACAGTTGAGGTAGTAGCTATATTGTTGTGATTTAAGGTGCTACTGGACGTTGGCATAAATTGTTCAGGTGAAGGACAAAAGGGTTATCTGTTATTTACAAGATCGATGTGATCTCCCAGACTTCTTCGAGACGCCCATACATTCAACAATGGATGGTATACCAATGAAGAGGGAGAGCAGCAAACCCAGCGAGAAGTTTGGATTGCCTTTAATCTGGTTACTATGATGGACTATGATCATATCATCTACGTGTCATGAAACACGGAACTGGGTTGTAAAAAAATAAGGCCCCTAAGTCAAGTTGGAATTACATGTCGATTCGTTATATGAAGTATACAACTCTCGTGGAGAAGAATCGATAAAAACACGATGCAGAGTCGGTTTGAATGCTCAAGCGCTCACCCCCTACAATTATCTCACAAAGTTCCGTATCATCGCCTCCGCCTTTTCCGTTTCCTAGCATCATCCTGTCCCTCACGTATATCCCCATCAGGCTTATCTCCATTGCCAACGTTCGAGGAAGACGCCTCCCGCATCGAAGCAAGCGCCTTCTGAATTGCCTGTCTCCGGACCTTCTCAGGCACTTTTTCCCAGTAAAGTTGTTCCCGTTTTCCCGCGACCAGTTCCACCAGGACTGGCAGAGAAGTGCCATCCGAGGGGTTTCCGGTATCGTCTAGGCCGGTAGATTGTATCGTCACGTTGGAGAGAAAATGGTCAACGAGAATACGAGCGTGTTTCGGGGTTGCGAATCGGAGGTGACACTAGATGGGGAGAGATTAGAAGGCGAGAGATGAAGCAAGGGAAGAAGGTCGCACAGAGTCCATGCCCTTATTGAAATCAACATAATCAATCCCGTCATTGCCCACTTTGTTCAAGGCAATCGACGATTCAAAGGCACGCCCGAAAAACTTTCGTAGTGTCGTTTTGTTGGTCTCTGAGTGGATGTTCCGTACAAAGACGAGGGAGTCGAATGGATAAGGGGAGGTATTGTCGAGCTTTGGTGTTTCCACTGGCGGCGGAGCTGCATGATGATTTGCGTGTATTGTCTTCACCTCCGCTTTGGGTTTTGGAACAGGCAGCGTTGATATGGGTTGGTCGGTAGCATCTTGGTAAGCGTTCATCTCTGCCACTAGTCGTTCTCGGTACGATAAGTATTCGTCCTTGAGCTTATCCCAACGAGATTTTGACAATGCTCGAAACCCGAATCTCGTGGCTTCGTTGACTTCCGTCGGTGCATCTAGATTTTGCAGATTCGTATCAGCATTCTGCTGGTGCTGCCGACCCCATGGCCATCTCTTGAGGAGGAAATCGACGTCACGATTATCCTCGAGCACGACGAGCGCAAAATCTTTACATGTTGGTGTATCGTTGGGTTTATCTTGATGATGCGGTGTGAGAATGATGCCCTGAACACGTGTTGAGTTTGATTCTGGTATTGAACGTTCCGAGAGCAGCGAATTGACAAGGTACAGGATCGCTGGAATAGTCCTATATTGTACAGGGATACTTTCCTTTACGCGTATTCAGGTCAGAAAGAATACCAAAGGCGGATTCGCATTGAAACACACCACATAAACCGTTCTCTCTTCCCAATCCTGTCTCGAATAAGTCTGAGAGGGCCGCGCCGAGGTATCTTCCCTTTCTCTTCGGCGAACTTCGTACGCACCAATATCCCGTAAGGTATCACGTTTACTAAACCACGTTGATGACGATGGCTCGGAGACAAGCAGTCGCACTTCGAGCGCACTCGTAATGTCAGAGCGCAACGCTTTGGCAATTGGTATTTGCAAGTTCTCAAAATTCAAAGGTCCCAAGACTTTCGAGCGCCGAAGCAGATGGCTGAGAGGAAAGACTTGATAGAAACGATTAATTAAACTCCAATGCCGACGAGAAAAGACGCGACTTACACCCATCCCCGGTCTGCTCGTCGGAAAAAGACTCGCTACTCCAATCTATAGTACGTGGTAAGTCCGGGTCAGCCCATAAGGCGTAGTCAGAGAGTGCGAGGTTAAAGAGCCTTATGTAGTCCTCATTGGAATACTTTGCCTTGTTCGTAGACCCTGGAGTCGCGGTTGTTTGTGGTGTCCTCGGTCGTGTAGTCGTCGACGTGGAAGGCTGGAGAGTACGCTGGGAATCTTTCTGTTTTCCCTTTGCGAGCGTCCGTGGTATGAAAGGAAAAGATGAAGCCATGAAGGAGGTTTCTTAAAGGGTATTCATATATCCCAAAGGTGTGAAGAGAGTTGAAAGAGAACGTCATTTACAAATGGCTCGAGTTCGTGAGAATTCCTGGCAGCTTGTTTTCATGTCCAACTTTTTCAAGTTCCCGCCGGCTCGTTGCATGCCCAGTATCTACCCTTTTTTTTACCTGGATAGCTCTTGGATCTTGAAACTGAAATGTGATGACGATTATGCCCTCTGCAAAAAGGATCCTCGTCGACTTACTTACACTTCCACCGCCCGCCGCCATGGATTAATGCTCGTCGTACGGTGCCGCTTTTTCAGATGTTCCAAAATGAATATCCCATGTATGTAGCTGAAAACAATTGTACGGAGGGTATACAAAAGTGTTAAGATAGTAGCAGAAGGACAAATGTTACAACAGTAGTATCCATAATAAGATAGCCAGAAAGAAAGCCGGAAAGTCTATATTCAGCTCGACCATGGATTATCTGTATATGCAGTCAGGTCGGTCTGAATAAAGGAGAGCCAAGTCTGAGACTTTACCATAGAGAGATTGTGAGGGCTTGGTTTGTTGGGTGGTCTTGGTTTGTGATGGTCTCTCTTGCGGGATCTCTTGATCACTAGCAGCATCTTGTTCATAATCGTCCTCCCAGTCCGCAGCTACATAACCAACTCTCAGTGATTTCCCAAAAGGAGACATATTGATTCACTGACGTTCAGTTTGATGACGCTCGTTCGTGGTATTTAAAGAACCTACGAACATTATTAAACCGTGAACAACTGACTGATTCGAACCAAAAACATACGCGAATCCACATGAGGGCGCAGTGACGAAGGTGATGGATCTTGTACAAGATTGGCTTCGTCAGGTCGCTGTACAAATGTCCGAGACACTGTTGGCTCCTCCAACGAATGTTGGGTTTCAGATGGGGATGATGGTGATGAATTAGCCATTGGTGAAGGCGAAGGGTCTCCATGAGTGCTAGCCTTTTTCATTGATCCTTCTACGGGGTTGTCCATATTGCTGGCGTGTTGATGGAAGGAGTGAGATTCGATTCCAGCTGCTTCTATCTGACGACCAGGTGTAAACTGTCGGTCACTGTGTTGATGGAAGGAGCGAGATTCGACTCCAGCTGTTTCTGTCTGACGAGGTCGGTCATTTCCATACTTGTAATGGGATCGGTGGTAGTTATTGTTATATCCTTGATTAGATGCATATACTTGACCTTGCATATTGCCAGACCTCATCATCGGACGCGGTGGAGTATCTTGACTCTGAGGATGATTATATCGAGGTCGTGGAAAGTAGGGACCTCGGTTGTCCCATCGTCGCCCATAATTTTCTCGACTATGATATCTTCTATCAGGGTGAGGATATCCAAATCTGTTATGCGACCCATGGGACACATCCATATGTTGAGCTTCGGCGTTATTGTGGTACGAACGAGCCTTGCCATCGTGGGAAGCCTGGTTAGCGAAATGATCATGTTCAACTAGGGCCCTCGAACTTGGACCGGCTGAAGAATCTTAGCTCGGGTATCCAAATGCGAGAGAGGGAGCTAACTAACCTTCAGAGGAGGGGACTGAATAGTATTGGGCCATTTCGTGATATGGCCATGGTAATTGATGAGGATGATGAGGTCGATTCTCGGAACCGGGCCATGGGAGTAAAAGAGATGGTTGTTGCTATTTTTTTTTTGCATATCAACTCAGTAGATGATCAGAATGCAACGTCACAAACTCACAAACACTGGCGGATAATTTCCCTAACAAAGATGTCAACGAAAATCAAGGAAAGAGGTGATCATGGCATACTTGTTGCCAAGGTAGTTGGGGGAATCCACCCTGACAGTAATTCAACAGGAGAGGAGATTAAACACGTTCGCTGCTACGCACCATGCCTTGGGTATGTTGACTTGTAAACTGAATGAATATGAGTGATGTTACCAAACAGAACAAGAACCGAGTTTGTACCTTGGTCAATGCATCTGTCACTGCGACAATCGCATTAATTACATGAGGCAAAATATCTTGCGCTTGTGAAGCAGTCGTTTGAACATCGCGAACCTCCCTATCCGCCGGAGTTCTGATAGCTGGCATGGACGGCGTAGCTGTCGGCATCGTACTGGTATTAGACGACATGGACTGAGCAACAATGGACTGGTCTGGATACAAGGCAGGGGAAGCAGAGGTGCTGGTTACCGTGGAGTTCGTAACTTCACCCACAGCTGAAGAAGCAGGTGATGGATAGTGTGAAGCTTGAGCAGGTATCGCGGTTCGCAGGGAAGACTTCCTAGGCATGGTTTCGCTCGCAAGCGTCGATGATCGATGGATTTCTGTATCAGTCCTCGAACTTGAGCATTGGTCCGAAGTTATTGGATTTAAAATGCCCACCTCGCTCTGTGCCCTTGGCTGGAACCGGAAGTCTTTTTCGAAATCGCTGTGTAGTCGGAGCGGGTGATGTAGACGACGCCATAGGAGATATGGCGGACGTTGGTGACACAGGAAGACGGCGTTTCTTGGAGGCATGCTGTGCGGACCTATTTTCCTCAGTGTCACGCGATGTGGAATTCTTGCGAATCTCTGAAGGGGAAGGTATCCGGAAAACTGAGGCTGACTTCTGCACCGAGGCCGGGCGGAGCGATCGAGGAGAATCTATCTACATATCAACATTAACACTGTTGATTGGGGAGATCAATTGATGGTCGTACCTGCATGATGTTCTGGTCCGAGTCCGAGTCAGAAGCAACGGAGGGTGGAATGAATGTGCGATTGGCTGCCTTTCCTGCTCGAATCTTGTGAGTTGAGGTCGACGGCGTAGGTTCTTTGAGCACGGTAGCAATGACAGATGGTGCTGGATCAACAGGGCGTTCTGTATACGTATCCAAGTTGCGAAGGGAAGTAAAGTTGGTTGTCACTGCAGAATTCAACGCATCGACTAAGCCAGTTCCACCAGTACTTGAAGTAGCAGGCGTTGGTTTGGGGGAGGAAGGTTTGCGCACTGAGGGCTTGGGGTTAGGGACTTCTGCGTGTTGCGATGGAGGCATGGGTTTGATAGTCCTCTGGGATCGATAACCGTCAAAGGTGGGTATTGAGCCAGAAACCAGGCGAAGAAGCTGTCGCACCTGTGTTACATCCTGGCCCTGTTTTCCGTTATCGACATGACGAGTATTCGCGTTTGACGCCGATGAGACGCTGATTACGGACTATAACATAAAGTGAACAATAAAACTCGAGAGCAAACAAGGAACTTTGCACCACTCACCTGTACGCTGGAAATTGCCTCCCGAGGTGCGATGGGTTCAAATTGTGCACGAGTTGAAGTCGGTTTCTGAGGTACTTTGTACGGCCGATCAGGTACGGCGATAAAGTCCATGACCTCGCGTTTACGTTTTAACGAGGACAGCAGAGCCCCGTTCGTCGACTTAATGGCAGGATGTGGTAAGTCCGAAAAGATAGGAATAGGACTGTCTATTTCCGTTAAAGGAGACGACGGTGGCGATACTGAGGGATCCTCTTTCAGTGGGCCTCGTGCCACAATCTTTCCAGCCTCAATAATCGTCTGTGATGAAACATCTTTCAATGTCCACAAGAAGCCATATTTTGGGATCATACTCACTGGTTTCATCTGAACATGAACATCGTACCATCCCGCTCGCACAGAGGCTGGATTGAAAGGCCTACATGATGGGTATTGCTGTGCAAGCAAGGCACGTTGCAGTGTGAGATCTGGTGGTTTAAAACCGAACACTTGAGCTCGAAGGAAAAGCTGCTCCTTGTCTTTGTTAGATCTATGAGGCGAGCGGCGTTCATTATGGGAAGAGTCGGCGGTGTAAATGAGGATCGCATCAGCGGCATGAAGCTTTTGCGTCATCAGGATATGTGCAAAACATTTTCCCCGGTTACATTTCTTGCAATTCAGGAC
Organism: Termitomyces sp. K1Aa; assembly: GCA_018221735.1. Taxonomy (NCBI): domain Eukaryota; kingdom Fungi; phylum Basidiomycota; class Agaricomycetes; order Agaricales; family Lyophyllaceae; genus Termitomyces; species Termitomyces sp. K1Aa. The sequence continues at coordinate 8,835 of JABAJX010010123.1, forward strand.
CCACGAGTGGCAACTAGACCCATCCACACACGCGGAACATGGCCTCTCTTCTCCCTATAAGATGGTGATGGATGAGATCAATAAATCGACCATATACCGGAACTTCAATGCATACCTCAGAGTTCTTGCGCATATGTTGCAAGCGGCAGGCCGTTCTGAAAGTTTCTGCTACACGGTCGGTACCTCTGAAATTAGACATTAATAAGCGGCAATGCACCATAGAAAAATCTACGTACTTCTCTTCGAACTGAGAGATGGGTCGAGTCTTGAACACAGATAACAATTTCGCCACTTCGTCACGAACGTCTACGAGTTCTTTGAAGGGTCGACATTGTACTGGATCCATATCCCCACATTTGCAACTCCTCCCATCGATATAACACCCAGGACAGATAACGAGACCCTCGCCATGTTTAATCATTAAATGATTGGAGTCTTTCGGAGTAGAAGTACACTTGAGACACTCGAAGAAGCTTTGAAAAATGCTTGCTCCGCAAAAACTACAAGCGAGCGGGGAAATGATAGCACGCGGAGCAGTCGAGGAACCTGGTAATGTTGTCGCAAGCTGCAGGCAGTGAACGCGTCTGCGCGGAGGATGCTCTTCGAGGAGAACGGAGTCGAATACCTTCAATAATTGTTCGGTTGTTGGGATCAGCGCTTCATTCCGTCCATGCGGTCCTTGCGTATCCTCTTTCGATTTGTTATTGCGAGTCAACGAAACCAATGCCTCGCGTCTCTTGGTAAGGGTAAGGTAGATGAGAGATTTGACCTGAAACTTCTCGGGCCGGCAAACTCTGGCAATGAGAGTGGTCAGAACCATGACAATTCAACAGATAGAAGAGAGTACCTTCGGTAGATGGGTAATTCATGATAGTAAGCAGTCTCGAGCCCTTTCACAGTCATCCGCGACCATGACATCTTGATAGTAAGACCTCCAGAATTAACCACTTGATGACAACTACGAGGTGGAATCAAGACAAGATCCCCCAACTTCTGTTCGGCGATATAAATCTTAAACGGTGCTTGAGCCAATTGTTCGGGAGTGATGACGCTATGTCCATGATCCAACTCTAGGTTTGATCGATGAAAATATTTTGAAGCCGTAGGGGCATCTTCACTGGAAGTCATGAACCAGAAGGAGGAACCGTTCTCTTCTGTATAACACATTAAGTTGTGACCGAATGAAGCACAGGGATCTTTGTGGAGAGGGGTAAAAGTATCCCTGATCCCAAGATAGCATGTTACAGCCTCAGCCTCGTGTGGTGGCTGATACAACTTGATCAACTGAGAACCCTGCGCATAGAGCAACGGGAAACTTACCAGCAGATCCCCAGAGTTTCCTGGTGTAAGAAACGAGGGTACGATACCAGACTTGTGAAGCCATTCCTTCCATTGTTGAGGACATCTCACGTCTTGACCGTACAACCTCTCCTGCTCTATTAAAACTTGAATGAAGCACAAAAAAGTCATTGAGAATGACCCACCTTTGGAAGATCCGGAAGTCGAAGCCATGGACCGAGACTGTTTGAGGAACTTGTCGAGAGGCATGGACTTGTCTCTCGCATCATAAACATTCCGTACCGTGATATCTGGGAAACACTGCTATTTGAACAAGTTCATAAGGAACGTAGAGATGTACTTACTCGTAGGTCCGTGTTGCTTCAACCACTCCGGATGAAATCCACTTTTTAGCCATTTGTGTTCCTGGTGGCAGCCTTCTATGATGAGAGGATCTCCATTTTCCACGGAGTTGATTTTCGACTTCTTGGCTTCCTTAAACGACACACGACGAACTGGGTGGAAGCCTTGTTTGAGAAGCTTCTGCAGGGTCCAACCATGGCTAGAAATCTGTTGTCGTGTATCAAAACCTGAAGAAAGGTCGGCGACTTGGTTCAGTCGATCTCGATTGGTGGGCGTCGAATCCAAGTCCGCGCAATTGCCGCACATATTGAGATTCTCACGGGGCTCAGAGGACCGAGAGGGTGGTTGTCGGTCTCCCCACTTTGCACTACTGGCCATAAGCTGTTTCCTGCGCTTTTCCATGCTTATGCGCCGGACTCAAGACGGTAAGGGAGGTGTGAACTGATATTACGACAATTATAGACCTCCTTACATAGCCTGGTCGGTTTCGCGTGGCATTTGACATGATCTGATTACAAGGACCGGCCCGGGGATACTATTACACGACGTCTGGTCCTCTAAGTAGAGGTTTTTTGGAATCATTGTCGACATTTGAATCAAAGTCTCATAGTAAGTTTCTCGTATGTGAATAACAGTGTTTTCTAGTCTGAGAGTAGCATCCTTCCCTCCACAGGTCGCTCGATTTCTGCCTAAATGCAGTGTCTACGACTGATAGTATACATGGAAACTATCAAAATAACGTAAGTAGAACGATGATATGTATGAATGATATATATATATATATGCAAGTACTGCGCACAGTATGTACACGCGCTCGTCAATCAAACCCCATTCGGTACAAAGAATATTCGAGTAGTCTATTTCGATACTTAGCTTCCAAGTTCAGCTTCAGTCCATTGAATGACGGTTTAGCAGCAGACAATGGGAGAGAGGTATGGATATGATGGAGGATAGTGCTCACCACAAAGGAAGGACTGAACAGATGGTGTACAATTTCATAGACGGTCAGCAATCTTCTGTGCCATGTTCCTTCCCGGGAGCCGAACGCGCGAGGAACGGATGGTAGGTGTATATACACACCCGAGGGTGTAGATGTAGCATGTGACATATCCTTTGAAGTCGAGGGGACATGGGTGAGGATTGAGGCCTGAGGCCTGAGGGTGAAGGTAAACTAGATAAAGGGTGAAAAATAAGCGTCCGAGATTCCAGCCGCAACCAGCGGAAAAAATAGATATTAGCATAGAACGATAACCCGTTCAATAGATAGCAGATAGTATGTAAAAATCGAGGGAAAAGGGGAACCGAAAAATGGATAAAGGAAGGGATGATCTCACAAATCAAATAATCACAGACACGTCATCTCAAGTACCTTGTCGAATCCACAACATCATCAAGACCTTCCACCTTTCCCCTCCCCTTCTCACAGGCCCTAGGCTATCTCGACGGGCTCTAAACCCTTCCTCGTCCTCTCAGGTGACGCCCGCTTTACCGACGATTCCGAATCTTTCCTCGCGCGACCTACACCCGAAGACGCCTGCATCGGAAATGTACAACTCGATTTTCTAATGACTTCGACTTTGCTCGAAGGGCACGAGATGAAGGGAGGAGCGAGGACAAGTGAGCTGCTTGTCTCGGGTGTTGTTGTTGTCGGATTTGGGTTTGGAGGTGCGGGGTTTGTCTTGGGTTTGGGCATGGACATTGGGGATGATAGTGCAGAGGGAATGAGTGGCGTTGTCGTGGGTCGACTCGTGTCATGTTTGTTTGTGAGTTAGGAGTTGTCGTGTAGCGGATCCGTGACTATATTGATTCGGAATCACACTCTGGCTGATCCTATACCAGAAGTTTTCTTATTCACTCGTACTCTATTACTATACAGTTGGACTCTATTGCTTACCGATATGCTCCGTCCGGCCTACTAGTATAAATACTACTCGACTACAGCATGTATCGGTAGCATTCGCAATCTACAGGACTTAAACCAGTTCTAACCGCGATTCTCTAAGTGTGACTATACTTGACCTATATTAGGTTGACTAGCGTTACATATTTTGAACTTCTACAAGTCCTCTCTATTCTAAAACCCTCTCGACTCTATTGCCGTGGACTTCTATTGGTCTGATCAACCGATATTAACCTAGCTTGTGAGTCACCCTTTTTACAATGTCAGCTAACACAGAAAATAGATATAACCTCCGTACTCGCACCTCTACCGTGTCCAACACGGGACCGGTGCCTCGAACGGGAAACACCACGAGCGGCGCTTCTCGTGCTGCTCCCCCGCACATGTCCACGACGGCTGACCCGGCTGGCGCAAGCCGCGGTCGAGCCAGGAGTGCTACGGCCTCCAGTGACACCATAGCTCCGGCTTTGGCTTCTTCGTTGACTGCTCCGGCGGACGAAAATGGGACAGCTTTGGCTGATTCCTCTCTTACCGATTTAT
>JABAJX010010126.1:0-12804 GCA_018221735.1 Termitomyces sp. K1Aa
GGTATCAATGGTGACAAGGACGGTCTTTGCATTGTGGAGGAGTCTTTGCTGGAGGCGGGTGTGCTGGGGGGTTGCTGCAGGGTTGAATTCTGGAGAGATCGGTGGCGGTTTGGTGCTGGCAATGTCGGCCCACGATGAGCGAGGGGGGGAAGGTTGGGGGGCGGCGGCGGCGGGAGTGGCTGCGAGCTTGGTGACTACGTCATTGAGGGAGGAAGCGACGGATTCAAGCTGGCTCGAGACACTCTTGAGAGCCAGAGTTGTCTCGGCCTGGGTGGTGCCGTTCGCAGAGATGAAGTTGGCAGATTTGGCTACGCGGAGAGCGACAGGTTCGACGCGGCCAAGGACCTTGCATGCGATTGCATCAGCAAGGGTCTCCGAGACTTTGTCAGTGATGTCGTCCTCCAGCAAGAATGCGACCACAAGGACCGCATTCTTTGCCTCACTCTCGAGCTTCGGTCCCTTGGAAGCGATGACCGCGGTCATTAGCACGCGCGCGAGCTTCATGCGGTCGTACGGCTCTCCCGCGAGAATCCATCCCTTGGCCTCCAGCCAGCGTCGTGCCTCGGCTGCCGATTTGACCGGCCCGCCGAATCCGTTGAGTAAGGTACCGAATTCGGAGCGGGTCGGGACCCGGCCGCCAGAGGGTGGTTTCGGTGGAGGTCTGGATGACATGAGCGTGTATTCTGGTGAGGTCTGTGCTAAGGCAGAGGCTAAAGATGGGTATGGGCTTGTGAGCCGGGAGCAGCGTAAGAGTATGCGCAAGGTTTTTCTTGATTTGCTAGCTATTCACTAAAACCACCAGGACCCCGAAAGGGATGATGGAGGTTGAAGATCAAGAAGCCGAAAGCAGGGTCGCAAGAAAGAGATCCATATGAAGGAATCATTTCGCCACAAGGACTCGCATTTGAGTAAGGTCAAGATCACTGAGGTGGGCGGTGTAACTTGAAATGAAATAGTGGCGGACCAGCTAGAGCTATTTATGTGGCACCGGCGACACTAAAATGTTGTGGTCCTGATTGTCTTTATTCCATAAACTCGGGAAAGAAAAGAAAACCAAGAGAGAAACAAGAAAAGAGAAACTCCGAGTGTGGTTGTTATACTATAGTTCAAATTGATTCTACATTCACACTGCCTTTTTGTATTTCGAGTACATGTGACTGAATATTATATAGTAATACTACATGCGATCGAGGAGGGCTGTGATAACTGGCAAGGGATAACAAATGTAGGAGGAGTCAGGGCTGCAGTGTATCCACAATCGTCTGCTTGTTCATTGAGATTGTCCCATTCCATAGTTAGTACATTTTTCTATCATTCGCAAGGCTGCTTGCCAATTATCAATAGCAACTGATCTTATTCTCCCTGTCAGTGTAAGTTCTTACTACTTACTACAATAGACAGTACTGGCGCTAGTACTGGATCAGAATTGTAAGTTGAATAATCTTGTTAGCATCTTTGTCTTCAGTTCACTACAGCGTAAACTCCATCAAGTTGTCTGAGTACTATATGATGAACGAAGTCCAGGCTTCATATGATTACGGACCAAATATCTATGGTGACTTGTGTCAATGCGCTCGGCAGTCTACAAGATAATGCTCGCTTTGGGACATTGCCACAGACTGTAAGATGGGTGAATCGGTTTCATGTAGGTATTCGTTGAGACTCAGCAGTATCCTGTTCGCAGTTTGACCAGCAGCGAGGCTTGCTTCCTTGAAGGCAGTGTAGCCTGCATGGAGATGATGGTCTTTAATCTATCTTTCAGATTAGTTCGAACCTCGGGGAACCTACGACCGCCGGGCCTCGGGTTCACTATGATCGAGCAAAAGGCTCGGGAAACAAGTTCATCGATTATCCTGCAACCACTGTGCGTACTAACCAGCCTAAATATCAATTTCGAAAGTGGCAATCCTCGAACCCTCCATTCAATTGTCGCAGAAAATGAGTCTGCCAACTTCCTCAAGTGCGTAAGACCAGATACGCAGGTTTGTAGATATCCAGTTTAAACACTACCGACTCTTTTTCATGAGTCATCATAATCTTTGGAATCATACTTGGCCACGGCTTTGGATATCGAGCCGCCCCTTTTTGTGCAATGTAAGCATTCCAGAAATATGGATACCATCCAGCGAGCTCCCAGTCGATGATCCCAGAGACATGGCCGTCATGAACAAAGATATTGTGGGGTACAAAGTCCCCATGCGAGAAGATGGGGGGTTTTTGCAAGTCAAAATTGCTGAAGTCAATGGGCTCGTGAGCAGGACCACAGATGGAATTGCATGTATTGATAGGCCAGTTGAGGAATTCCCAAAGATTTGTCGCTTCCCATGGGCCATGGTATTCGAACATTTGATATCCAAAGAATTTGGAAGGGTGTCCTACCATACCCATAGGTCCATATGTGTCCAGAAGAGACAGCTGGTGAAGAATTTCCTTCAACTCCTCCTCGATGGTGGCTTGCTGATCGGGCTGAAGAGTCGGAAGTACATCCTCAAGGCTGTGTCCTGGAAGCTTTGATTGGACAATATACGTCATAGAAGTAGCTTCGTCGTAAAGCGTCGCATGTATCTTGGGCACGGGAACCGAGGTATGCGTGGCAACAAGCGTCGTGGCCTCAGCTTCCTGTGGCCTGACCCGCTTCCCATATTTGACCAAGAGTCCATTCCCAATGTCCACAATTCTTTCAAATTGGATCACAGACCCTTGAGATATTTCAAGTTTGACACGCTCGAGGGTCCACTCAAGTGGCTGTTCGGGCCCAGATTGCGATGCTACATATACGGTGAGAATATGCTCCTTGAGAGTTTAGTAAGTGAGACTCACATGCGGTACTATTCACACTATCTGCTTTCATTATGGTCGACAACGTCCGCCACAAAGTCGTTGACTTAGAAGAGAGTGAAAAATGTCAAGTTTTAAGGACAAACAACAGGAACAATAGAGAAAGAGTTCAATAGGTCCGTTTGAAGGACAAGGACAACTGCCGACGTTGAAACGTCCATGCATTGATTGATCGATAACCATGCGTGCCGCAGACCATCACCGGTAACCAATCTAAGTCTTGAGCTTGAATCACCAACCCATGATCATGCTCCCTATGTACACTTCGAAAGAGAAGGCGCAGGTTAAAATTGGAATGACGTGGTCGAATTGGACCTTTGTATACTTGAAGGCGTCGAATTGATGAAATAAGTACCCAAGGTTTCTCAGACTCACGCCGCACGCGGCCTACTCCAAAGACACCACACCTTGAAGTTCACTTACTTTGTACATAGCTGTTAACGAAAGCTCGATCTATACTATCAATGTAAGCCCTCCGGATTTTGCAGATTATTGTCGCCCAAGTCGTACTCTTCAAGATTTGGCGAGCCTAGCTATGCTACTTCCCAACACGGATCTAAACTTATTTTATTTGGGTCATTCTCAGCTCTTGAAGATCAGAAAGCGCAAAGTTGACCGTCCTGTCTTGCTTCGAGGCCATTTCGGTTCATTCCTACTCTGCGCCGCGGGAGTCAGGTGAAGGAACAATACGTATCGAACTATCCCGCTCTGAAACCTTCTACGATAGCTGTCATTTGTCAACTCTTCGAAACGAAAAACCTGATGCCATGCTGGCTTTGGATGTCAGCCCGTCTCAATCTGACGAATGGCGCTCTTTTTGCCTTATATCTCGTGCACTCGACATACCTTTTGTACTCACCTCCTTCTCCGAGGTCGAACTGAATATTTGTATAACAATGCTACCGAAGCACCTGGATCTGCTGAGACAGGTAGAATGGCCAAATGTCCAACTGACTAAGGCTGAAAGGCGTCGAATTGATGAAACACCCAAGGGGGACTTGGGGTGAACCCGTTCATGTTTCCTGGCCCAATCACTATCAGATCAAACATTACAACTAATATTCAATTGGATAGGTGTAAGTGACTAAGCCAACTGGCTGACTGCAAGATTATCCTCGTACTCATGGGCTTCAGAAATAGCAACCTGTACGGTATTGGAATCAAATCCTTCTGTGTTACCTGGCTGCGCTTGAAGTTAGACATCATTTTGACTCATGAAGCACAAGCACTCACCCGTCTGACAAAAAGGTTGATCAGGCGTTTCACACAATCCCTGCAGTCTCCGTTTCCTGGAATATAAGCTTCATCATCTTTCCCAACCGCGACCAGACTATTCCGAGCCTCCAGGTCCAAACTGCCCACTCTGAACAAACGCCAAGACCGAATTGTCATACCTTCTGCCCGCCGAAAACTAACACGATACCCGAATTCTCCAAAATGTAGTACAATCTCAACAGATTTGAAACCTGCCAATTCTCGATCACCATTGCGGGACCCTGATTTGTAGATCGGCCATACAAGGCTCCAGTGATTCGTGTCGTGAACAGCAATATAGATACTTTTGGTTTCGTCGTTGTCAGGATATGTGGCGAGTAACCTGAGGTCGTTTTCATACTCGATTGTTTTCATTGTTCACTAAGTAATATAGAGACTTCGAATATCTATATTGAGCCCGGTCAGTCTTGAGCTCTGGACGATTGTGAAGAAATTTTTAAAATATGATTCAAGTTGAAACCAGGGTCACAAGTCAATTCGGCACAGGAACTCACATTTCAATGAATGAAATAGATCAAGATCAGAGGTGGGTGGTGTGTCTTAAATGAAATTATGTCGGACTAGCTACGTAGAACTATTAATGTGGCATCGGTGACACTAAAATGTTGATTGTCTGTCTTTATTCATAAACTCAAAAGAGAAAACAAGAGAAAAACAAGAAGAGAGAAACAAGAGAAAAACAAGAAAAGAGAAACAAGAGAAAAACAAGAAAAGAGAAACAAGAGAAAAACAAGAAAAGAGAGATGGGACGTGTGGAGGTACAGTCTTATCATACTTACTATAGGTTCAAACTGATCACCTACGGTCCATCCTCGGAGTCCGGCGTGTTGGTTACCATTGATCTCATCCGAGTCAGCAATGATTACTAGATTGTCAGAACTTGAAGGTCTCTTGTGTTGGCTGTGCACTCGGCACTGCTGAGCAATCTACTAGTACATGATGCTCGACTGCCTCTGGGCCGTTTTCGCAGGCTGTACAGATGGGCGGATCGGTTTTCTGAATCCGATGTGAGTATTTGTTGAGAGGACAGTCTCGTGTTCGCGGTTGGACCAGCAGCGAGGCTTCTGAGGCAGCGCAGCCGGCCTGGAGGATGGTCTTTGCTTTCGACATGTCTGATAAGTATATTTCTAAAGGGTTCGAACCTCTGGGAATCTGTGAGGCGGGCCTCAGCTTCGCTGCACCACGCCTTCTTGTGCCTTGGATTCATCAATTATATTATAAATATCTATATTCAGTTTGGAAAGTGGTAATGCCCAAACCCTCCAAGTGTCGCAGAAAATGAGTCCTACCAACTTCCTCAAGTGCATAAGAACATATAGGCAGTCCTGTAGATATTCATGTTAAACACTACCGACTCTCTTTTATAAGTCGCCATAATCTTTGGAATCATACTTGGCCACGGCTTTGGATATCGAGCCGCCCCTTTTTGTGCAATGTAAGCGTTCCAGAAATATGGATACCACCCAGCGAGCTCCCAGTCAATAATTCCAGAAACATGGCCATCATGAATAAGGATATTATGGGGTACAAGGTCGCCATGCGAGAAAACGGGTGGTTTTTGCAAGTCAAAATTGCTGAAGTCAACGGGGTCGTGAACAGGACCACAGAAGGAATTGCATGTATTGATAGGCCAGTTGAGGAATTCCCAAAGATTTGTCGCTTCCCATGGGCCATGATATTCGAACATTTGATATCCAAAGAATTTGGAAGGGTGTCCTACCATACCCATAGGTCCATATGTGTCCAGAAGAGACAGCTGGTGAAGAATTTCCTTCAACTCCTCCTCGATGGTGGCTTGTTGATCGGGCTGAAGAGTCGGGAGTACGTCCTCAAGGCTGCGTCCTGGAAGCTTTGATTGGACGATATACGTCATAGAAGTAGCTTCGTCGTACAGTGTCGCATGTATCTTAGGCACGGGAACCGAGGTATGTGTGGCAACAAGCGTCGTGGCCTCAGCTTCCTGTGGCCTGACCCGCTTCCCGTATTTGACCAAAAGTCCATTCCCAATGTCCACAATTCTTTCAAATTGGATCACAGACCCTTGAGATATTTCAAGTTTGACACGCTCGAGGGTCCACTCAAGTGGCTGTTCGGGCCCAGATTGCGATGCTACATATACGGTGAGAATATGCTCCTTGAGAGTTTAGTAAGTGAGACTCACATGCGGTACTATTCGCACTATCTGCTTTCATTATGATCGACAACGGCCGGCACAAAGTCGTTGATTTAGAAGAGAGTGAAAAATGTCAAGATTTAAGGACAAACAACAGGAACAATAGAGAAAGAGTTCAACCGTTTGAACTGCCGACGTTGAAACGTTGATGCATTGATTGATCGATAACCATGCGTGCCGCAGACCATCGCTTGAATCATCAACCCATGATCACGCTCCCTATGTACACTTCAAAAGAGATGGCGCAGCTTAAAAACGGAATGACGTGGTCGAACTGGACCTTTGTATACTTGAAAGGCGTCGAATTGATGAAACACCCAAGGTTTAAAACTTAAGTATTCTATTTGGGTCATTCTCAGCACTCAGATCAGAAAGCGCAAAGTTGACCGTCCTGTCCTTGCTTGGCTATTTCGGACCTTCGGTTCATTCCTACTCTGCGCCGCGGGCTGTCGCGTGGCGGAACAATACGTATCGAACTATCCCGTTCTAAAGCTTTCTACAACGGCTGTCATTTTTCGACTCTTCAAAGGATGCCATGCTGGCCTTGGACGTCTGCCCGTCCCAATTCGACGAATGGCGCTCTCTTTTCCTTGTATCTCGTGCACTCGACATACCTTTGCACTCACCTCCTTCTCCGAGGTCGAACTGAACATTTGTATATACATATTAATAAAGAATCCACGTTTGTACCATGGTCCATGGAGAAAGATTCCATATGTAGATGAGGTCAGGGAGTTGTGTGGGGAGTAACAACCAAGGTGACCCCGTTGTACGTTGTAGGTCCAAAAACTATCCATTGGGGTCGTGGCCCAACATGAATGGGTTCGACTCAATTACAAAGTCCCCCTTGGGAGTTTCATCGTCAACTCGACGCCTTTCAGCCTCAGTCAATTAGACGTTTGACCATTCTACCTGTATGTAGATCCGGGTGCTTCAGTAGCATTGTTATATGTATATAGACTGCGAGTTTATTTTGAGCTACCCGAGGATTTGTAACGTTCAACAGTCCCGAATCGTGACGTAGTCTCCGAGAGAAACACAAGCCCTGAGGCCTGACGTTGAACATGGGGATGAACTTCTTGAGCGATGAAAACATGAGTGAAGTCTAATAAGTTTGTATCTACTTGACAGAACGTGTTAACGACCTTAGCTCGCCTGTCTGGCTCCAAATGCTCCACAGCGGCAAACAAGCAACTCGGATGAAAACTTCATTTTCGCGTTAGCATATCGGTCATGGATCCTTAAGCTTGAATGTTCTACTCGGTCCCCCACATTCTCTCTGGCGAGATATTAAATCCTTTTGCTTCCACCCTCTCGGTACGTCTGGTGTCCAACTCGCCATGACAGTCTCAAATCCAAGTGCGACTGAATCATCATCCTCGAAGCCTATGTCAGTCTTTTATCCCTCTTCGTCGTCAAACATTCCGTGGATGGAACAGGCAACCGACGCCGAACACGATTTTGCGTCCCATATGTCTTTGATACCATCGCAGCGACCTTGCGTCGTGGTAACCAGCTCTGAGCCATTCGAAACCAAGTCCAATAACGTGTACGACGACAGGCGATGTCCCAGCAACGACAGAAAAGAGGATGAGAAGGAGTACAATGCAATGATGGAGAGCGGAGGTCAACGCCAAATCCCCATGCAGTCACCGGGAGCAATTCCAAAGGAGGAATCCCAGGATCAATGCATTTTCCATGATCACTCCTCACGCCTACTTCCACCGTTTGCCAGTCTCTCGTTTCTCGAGCTTCCGTTCGAGCTGCCTCAGCCAACACCGCCGTACCGCTCTAAAGCCAAGTTCAGGCGGAGAACATGGCTACTCTCATTTCTGCCAAGATTTCGACTCTCACGCCTGCTTGCCCAATCCACTTTCTACTTGGCACTTTATTTCACGCTCAACCTTTCCCTTACTCTGTATAACAAGTCGGTCCTTAATAGCTTCCCTTTCCCTTACACACTCTCTGCATTGCATACTTTCTGTGGCTCCATCGGCAGCTCAATCCTCGTCCGAACGGGATCGACCCCCGTCCCCAAGCTGAACGCGCACGAAAAACTCATCTTACTGGCTTTCAGCGGCTTATATACTGTTAATATCACCGTCAGCAACGTCTCATTAGGTCTTGTCACAGTTCCAGTGAGTGCTCTTGATCAGCTGAGAACTCTCATCTGACTCTGTCCGTAGTTCCATCAAGTCATTCGAGCTGCTACGCCTCTCTTTACGATCTTTTTCTCGGCATTGATTCTTGGAACGAGAAGTAGTCGCTTGAAGCTGTTAGCTCTCCTACCCGTCGTGGCGGGAGTTGGTTTTGCGTATGTTTCTGAACTCCCATGTTATACGAATTGTTCTGACACCAATCCCCCATAGCACGTATGGAGACTACTATGCTACCACGTGGGGCTTCATCTTGACACTCTTTGGGACTGTCCTTGCATCCCTCAAGACAATTTATACCAACTTCCTCCAGGCACCATTAGCCTATAGCCGCTCTACAAAACAGGATTCAGAAAAACATACTACCGCTCCAATACCATCCGCCCCTCATAGCAAGCTTCCTCCTCTCACACCTCTTCATCTCTTGTACCTACTTTCTCCGCTCGCCTTCCTCGAGTCCCTAATACTCGCTCATTTCACCGGCGAGCTAGGTCGTGTCGGTGAACATCTATTTCCAAAACCGCTCACTAGCAATATCGTTGCGCGCTCGGTGTTATCATCCACTCCGAGTATGCCAAGATCGCAGCTTGTACTGTTGGCTATCAATGGAGTGCTGGCGTTCAGCTTGAATGTGGTCAGCTTCAGCGCAAATCGCAAAGTCGGGGCCTTGAGTATGACTGTCGCTGGTAAGCATCCAAATCTGCCCCCATCGAACATTGAAGAGCTGATTTTATCTTGCTTTTTTGCCTCCTAGCAAACGTTAAGCAGGTTTTGACAATTTTGTGTGCAGTTGTCATGTTCAACCTGACCATCACTCCGATGAACGCCATTGGAATTATCTTGACACTTGTAGGCGGTGCGATATACACATCAGTCGAGCTGAGAGAGAAACGGGAGAGGTCTTCATTGCATTAGATTAGCAACCCTGCAGAAACTACCAGATGTACATATACCTAATTGTGAACAAGTAGAACAATAACGTAGGTAGATAGATATCACAATATTAACAATAGTAACAACATCGACACAGAATAAGACCGACTGTAATGGATACCCAATACAATATTAATATGTAGACAAGACGAGGTCCTTATTACAAGTCCGTATCGATTAGTGGTTAAATCATCTCGTTGTGGCGACATGCGCTCCGAGAAGCCGCAGGCTCGAATCCTGCTACGGACAATTAATTATTTTTGTTACAATGTTACAATTGTGCTATCTACCTCCGCTAGTTTTGTTTATTATCTCGCATTTGCTCATGCTAATGTAAGCGTCCCGCATTGTTTTTATCGTCAACGTCTTGCAGGTTTGTGTGTAGATATATATGATACACGAGTGATCTCAGCCAAATTTCAGCGTCAAAAGTTCGGATATTTAAGCCTGTTTATCGTCCAAGCCCATACCCTTTGTCTTTTCAAACCCCGCACTATAGTCCAGGACCAGCATGTCGACGCGTCAAGCGCCTGGCTCAAGCACAGTTTTTGCCGCATCTATCAACTCCAGGAAACGGACTACTTCAGAAGTTAGTGGCACTATGGAAGATTCGAGATCTTTAAAGAAACCGAAACGAGATGATGGCTCCAAGGATAAAAAGAAACGGTCCAGGAAGAGAAGGAGAAAGTCGTCTGTCGTCACGACTGTGGAGCCTGACATTCATGCACAACCAAGGTCCAGGAGTATAACAGTGGCTACCCAGGAAACCTCACAAGAGGAGGTCGATGGGACACCTGAAAACATGCTAGACGAAGAAGCGCAGCCTCCGCAGGATCTAAATCACGCTGGGGACGTGGAAGACACGTCTCCTAGAATCGCAAGTCCTTTTTACCATTTGTTTTATACGCATCGTTCTTAATACTATGCAACACTTTAGCCATATGCAGACAAGGGAAAAGGAAAAGCGAAGCAAGAATCATTCTCAGAATCACCGGAAAGTCAAATAGCGCGATTGCAACAAGAATTCGAAACGCAACGTCTAGTACGTCTATAGTTCAACTTTTATAACCCTCTTTTCATAAAATCTTTCGCGATCCTAGCTCCTCGAACAGCACAAGTGTCATCTAGCCCAGGTCCACCAAGCGCTTACTTGTCAAATTTGCCTCGATTTGTTGCACAAGCCCTTCGCCCTCGCGCCTTGTGGACATATCGTCTGCTATACCTGTCTTTTCAGGTGGTTTACGGCTTCAGAAGCGCCTGGCGCGCACCACAGCCTTCAAGAAGAGATCTCAGGTCCCCCGGAAACCTCCCACTGCCATAAGAAAAAGAAATGTCCCATATGTCGTACACACATTTTTGAGCGCCCTATCGAAGTTTGGGGTGTCAAGAGCATGGTGACCGGGCTTGTACGTAGCGGATTAGTCGAGTTGCCTGCACCTGCACCCGCTCCCGAGCTCGAGGCTTCGACATCAGCTAATGACGACCCATGGCGCAATATCTTCCACCGCACAAACCGCGGTTTGTTATTCGATGTCTTCGAGCCACGTCCACCACGGCCACCACGACCTGGTGGTGAGGGGCTTGGGGAGATGGGTATGTACGATGCAGACGACGGTGGTATCTATCGGTGCATCGACTGCATGCACGAGATCTGGCGTGGCGTGTGCACTCATTGTCATCGGGAATACCCTGGGCACCGAGCCAGTGAAGACGACGAGGATGACGACGACCTGGAATTCGATGCAGATGGTGACTACCGCGAGATTCTCGAAATGTTCGCGAACGCGCAGACCGCGTTACTAGGCGAAGATGGAGCACATTCGGATTCGGACTCTGAGGCTTCAGCCGGACCTACCTTCGAGGAAGTAATAGATGACGAGGATGATGATGAGGTTGTGGAGCATGATCTTGTAGAGATATACAGAAATCACAACCCGGCACACTCTAACGCATCGAGGACGCTTGGTCGCCTATACCGTAATCCGTTTGATGAATTATTCCCTGCTGGTCACTCTGAGGAGGGAGGAATTGGGCATATCGTTGAAGTTCGAGATGACGAAAGTGGGGATGACTCGGATGATTACGAGGGCAGCTTCATCGATGACTCCGACGCACCACCTGCAGCACCGTCCCTAGAGACATCACCTCGTTCAGATTCCCCCAGAGGTTACTTTCGAAGACGTCGAGGTCACGTCAATATCATTGACCATGATGATCTCGATGATCTCGATGATGAGGTTGTCGTGACAGAGGGCCCAGCAGGCTCAAATCGTGGCAGTGTTCGGGATACTATCATTGGGTCTGACGATGACGAAGTACTCTCAGATCTTCCGCCGAATAGGACTAGGGGCAGTCGGAGAACTATCGTCGAGCTTACAGATGATAGTGAAGAGGAGTAAGTTTGGATCTTCTTTTTTCTACAGATTTTTATACTATCTCGGATTTCAGTAGACTGACGGACGAGAATGATGATGACGATGATGATGATGAAGGTGGCGACCAAAGGTAAAATTGTCCATCTCGTTCGCTTCTTGCGCTCATTTGTTCTTCTTAGAACTTATGAGGACGACGGTTCAAGATTAGGTCCATCATCGCGTCTAATGAGATTGATGCAAGAACCAGACATCGACGGGGATGAGGATGAGGACGAGGACGAGGGATGGTAATTGCTGTGGTTTCCCACAGAAAGAAGTTCAGGAGAACAATATCATATGGAATGAGCAGCAATAAATCACATCAAAATCACACACGTATAGTCATGTAAGTTATACGCACTCACAGTTTGTAGGAATTGGAATCCATCTTTCCTGGTGAATCGATGTTGAACATTGAATATTGGCGGACGATTTCCTTCATACATTGAGCAGTAAAATGGTCTCTCCGAGTCGATACGATTGATAGAGGAAGAAGAGGGTGTCTGTCGACGCTCTGTGGTAAGATACCATATGTATGGTATATAGAAGATTTACTGAAGGATGTACATACTTACATTCAGATCCATATGAAGATGATCTGGTTCTGTGCACCACTACATACTTAGGAATCGACCTTGAGGCGACTCGCCCCTAACTCAAGGAACTACTACATACACCGGAGCATACTTGTCTAGCACACTGCCCAAAATTCACCTCAATGCGAATACATACTGATAAGAACCCCGTGTCAGGATATGACGGACCACTGGGAGCCGCGGGATTGGTCTGTCTGTCTCAAGTCTGTCGGTTTACCCACCACTCTACTGGGTATCGAAAGGAAGAAAAGAAAAAAAATAAAAAGAAAGAGGGGGGGATTTCTCAGTTATGACTAATCATATCTAGAAGCTATGGCATATGTCCGTGCAACGGTGCAAGGTATACCGTATCTGCAACTGAAGGAAAGATACAACAAAACTACTATATTGATGATTTGTGATGTAGCCTGAGCAACTCG
>JABAJX010010128.1:0-12714 GCA_018221735.1 Termitomyces sp. K1Aa
CATCACTTTGTGTTCTACCCCTGGCTCCCCTAGATCTCGGTCCTGCCGTGCTATGCAACGGCCCATACCTTGCAAGTCTGGGAATTTGCTGATGTGGTCCAACCAAAGTGGGAAGTCGGACCCAAAAGAGGCGCTAGAGAAGCATATCAAAGTTAATAGTCCAGAAAAGGAAGGACCACTATTTGCTTATAGGAATAAGAAGGGGAGGATTACTCCACTAACGAAGAAGAAGTTCCTGGAGATTTTGTCAAAGACAGCCAAAGCAGCCAACTTGGCGCCCTTACAAGGGTGCAACTCTTGAGTATCTGCTTTGCGGCGTTCCTTTCAAAGCCATGAAGGCTATTTGGCGTTGGTCCAGCAATGCCTTTTATGGGTATCTGTCAAAACACAAGCAGATTCTAGCACCCTATTTACAGAGGTGCAGGCATCATACAGAGCGCCGCGGCGAAAAGTAGAAAAATGATTTGTAGTATAGAATACAGCTTAAACAAGTTTAGACTATACGCGCACTTTCCACCGTCAGGTAATCTGAGACCTAATCCCGGAAAGGTAACCTGACGGTGGGGGAGATGAGGTTGCCGCAAACCTTATCTATCACTGGGGCTAGCCGGCTGCGCACGTAGCCCCAGCTCCCAATTAGGTCAGTAGATACACACGAACTGTACGCTACGCTACTACGGAATCAGTACCTTTTACCTCTGCTCTGTCTCGCGCCCACGCGCCATTCCCGCCTTTTGCCCCTGTCGTTCCAATTTCCAATAATATGATATCTTAACGTTTCAACCTCCGTCAAATGAGATCAGTTCAATCTCAAGACGGTCCAACACCCAGCATTTTCCCCTTGTTTCCGGATATATACTCTTACGTAGGATCAAATTGAAGCAGGGGGGTTGCAGCCTTCTGATCCTTCGTTCCGAGCGAGAAAATCTCGGCACGTGCGTGAGTGTCGCGGATACATATAATGATTCAGAACTTCTTTGTTGCTTTCCATGAAGGCGACTAGTGAGCATGTCTACGTCTAGTTATGATGAAAGAGCGGTCTAGTGTTACACGAGTATACATACAATACTTTTGGTCTAGTCTAACCAAAGACGTTGCTAATTCGAAGGATTTGGTCCGGTACATACTGCTTACATACTTACATACCAACTTATTATTACCAAGTGATGTCAGGTACATCGGTCTTAAAGTATGATACGCGGGTGACATGCTTCAATTATTTTGACTAGATCGGACAGATGGCAAGGAAAGTGAGGTATGTTTCCTTGTCAATATCAGTCTCGCGTTGAGTGTTGCCAGTAGAGTGTTGAGGTGTACTGCACATTATCCAGTCAGGTTCCAAACGAGTCATACATATCGATGCCCTTACATTTACTGAGACAGAAAAAGAATCCCAGTTGAATCAACTCATGCGGTAAGATAACACCTGTCAATAAGGCAGCAGCTGAAGTCGCACTAGATCAGAGCTCGTTGTCAGTCAGTACGAGGAGTTCAATGAAATAAATCACGTTGTAATTCCACCTAGCAAATAAACTGGAAATGAAACAGTGATTACAACAAGTAAATTTGACTCACTACTGGTGAGCGTATAGTAAGTGAGTTTACCAAGCAAAGAATCGGACCTGTTACAGCACTGAAGTGTACAACGCTATCGACGTCATGTAACACTTACCTTTGATGTCCTGTTCGCCCCTTGTAGAAGATGAAACAGAGCGTTGCAGTAACGAGGATATCAGCTGTTGCTCCTGTGCTGAAAGCGGTGTACAGAAAGTACTGCCACGAGAAGAACACCTGTTTCAACAAACTTTCAAAACCGAAGTGAAGATTTGACCAACATAGAACTGTAGCGTGTCACTGTATGTCTTGACCGTGGAACTGAGGCAGTTTCAGTAGCAGTTCGTCAAGAGGACTTTTGAAACTACAAACGCTTTAATTGCAAAGACTGGTGGTCAATGTGAGTCAGTGCTTTTTCAACAAATTTTCAAGAAGGCGTACTGAAGACGGAGACTGGAAGGGCTCTGAGCACTGTACAGTAAAATAGGCTTCTTATACCTACCAAGTGCTGCCGAAGAGCTCACTACCTAAGGTGGACCATCCTTCAGCTGTACAAAATGATCCTCTGAAGAAGAACTTACAACACAAGTCGCGAGGATCACGTTTCGGCCAGTGACTAGATATACATTCCAAACAGCACCACGAAATATGATTTTCAGACTTACGTAGCCACGCACGTCTAGCGAAGACACTAAACGACAAGAGTGTAAACCTTTAGAGACTAGCTAGATTGGAAAGAGCACATACAGTCGAACAATTGTATCGTTGGTAACCTATACTGAGAGGTCAAGTCTGGGTCTGAGGGAAAAACATACAGACATCCTACCACAATGCAAAGTTGCACCTCGAATACCACTGTAAGGGACATTTTCCAGGGCTATTAATCAATTGAAATACATACCAGTATGCTCCTTTGTGCATTCGCATATGTCATTGAACCTTTTACAAAGAAGCGGTTGGTGAGGACATACCATACAACAGACGACGCTGTCAACGAGTTGCCGAAATGTGAAACAAGGTACCAATATACTGCATGTATGACAGTAGCTGTTTGAACGGTATCGAGAAACCTTTTAGTTGCGCAAGGTCAATTTGATGCAGATCTCATAGAGGAAAAGGTGACCAAAGGAAAAGGATCTATTGCATAGCGAAGTCGTTAGTCGCCTTGAAAAGGAGATATCGTTACGCACCAGCATTCTAAACCACGGGTGATCGTTGCCGGATCGCTTGTAATATACGAATGCTTGTATGCAAGAGACTCCATAGAATCTGATGAACAGTAAGTGCTTTGCACTTGTGGTGGATGCCGATTTAAGACTCACATGCTGTTACACGTACAGCCTATGAAGATAGCGCCTAAAGTAGAGTCAAGAGACATAGGGACGGTGTGTGATTTCGGATGAATGGGAGGTGTAGTTTTATGTGGACGGTATTTTTATGTGGGGGTAGTTTTATGTGGGGCGATGCTTTCATCAAAGGTAAGAACAGACTCAGGAACTTGGCGAGAACACAGACTAGAAATTGCTATAGATACCTAACTTGATGAGACAAAGCGGTTGCACCGAATAACCTACATAGGAACATACCATCTGATTGTAGTTCAGATCAAGAATATGGCTGAACATGGATTTAAGCCTATGCTGACAAATTTCTTCGTGGATATCTTCTATGTGCCGTCGAGGGACCAGGATGGCAGCTATCATGCGAAAACTCCACTCAAGGCCACTCAAGGGAAGATATCGGCAACAGGAGACCCCCCCCCCCCGGTGTACTAGGCTACACATTTCTGAGGTGATCAATTTGAAAGATGTTCGATGTTCCATCAGACAACTCACTTGGAGACCGACGGACGTACGTTTCATTCTAGGATACATAAGTTCAAGTTGAGACAGAATCGGACCTCCCCACATTCCGGAATGAGAGGCACCTCTGAGTCAATGACAGATCATATCAGCGGGATTGAGTCAACTCAAAGGTCGCAAATAGAGGCCTTCGAATCTACCCACGAAGGTATGTACGAGTAGTTCCAAAAGAGAGTGTAAGGCGCGAAAAGAAAAAAACGGGACATATCCAGGAGTCATCAGATAGTATTATATTTACTGTCAAATTTTAGTACGACACCAATGGTGAAGCGGTTATCATGCTTGCCTTCCACTATCTTTAGCAAGCGGCAGGGGTTCGACTCCCCTTTGGTGTAACTAATTGTTTTGGATTTATGTCGAATTTTATAACACATATATAAACGAAACTAGTTTCTTTTTAATACCACGCAACAAACTATGAATTCAATCCTGCCCCATCAATTTTGATTGAGGCTTCCGACAATGCAATAAGTACCTGTAGTACCTGTGGCACAACAATCTGGAACCGCCTGTTTCAAAATGAGGCATACACCATCTGACCGTAGCTCACTCACAAGAATTGTAAAACGAAGTTACCTTGCAAAAGTCCCTTAATGTTTACAGAATGGACATTAGTGAACATGTATTTAATGATGAGTTCTCTCCAATTTTCAACTATTTAAATGAATGCTTGAATACGGCAAGCTCCCCACTTCGAAGTTCGTAGGTGAGGTACTCATATACAAACATTTTCGATATTTTGAATTGGAAAAGGGATATCATCAAGTTGGGGCACATTCTTATGGACGAAAACAGATGTACTGAGATCATCAGTACCCAGTATCAAAGGCGATGCAAGATATTGAGATAATTTCGGCCAATAAGAGCCTAGTAAGAGGCCAACGAAAATATGACAGGTCAACCCAGATCTGTTGGTGTTGGATTGATAGAGGGAGAGCGACTCAGAAATAGGCATCAAGACAGCTTAGAATACCATGGACCATGGTGAACACTCATGGTTGCCAACTTCTCAGAGTGCTTATCAGTGTTCTTGTTCCCGACGACATTGCACTGTCAAGATGGTCACCCTTGTACCAAGTCCATGGAAGAGTCCATTGTTGAACGCAGTAAAACAGCCTGAGTGGCAACAAGCAGCAAGCAGTGACAGTTGAACGTCGAGTGACAGTATAGATGTTCAAAGTCGATCTACTCAGATTGCGTTTCCATTCAAGTATCCGTCCTACTGGACCCGCAATGTCCTTTCACCTACTGCGATCATCTTGCTTCCAGCTCGGAATAGCTACGCCGTGTCTCCTTGGGTGGACTGTACAGGCCTATATTCTTTCGTCGTTGAACCTACCTATTTTAATGCCCACGCCTGTCCTCATTTTGCGCGAAAAGATAAGGGTCTATTGTCCAGCATGATTATTGGTAACGAAAGGTAAGCACTGCGGTCGACGTCCGACTGCTGACTGCAATTAAATGTACACGTGTAAGAACTTAGAAGACGAAGGAAGGTTGAACCCACACAGACAATCTGCCAAACATCGATTACTTTGAAATAACAGAAGGGATATGACTGTGCTTTGGTGTGGTGTACAATGTTTTCTTTCAGATCATCATTAGTCAGGGGAACGGTTCTTTATCCATTCTTACATTTCGGTGTTTCAACATTTCAACCCTCGAAAGCCGATGGTGCAACATCAACGCCCAAATTCGACTTAGCTAAGCCCCGCATTGTCCGCTCCATTTCATACTCGAAACCCTCGCCAGGACGCATACCTAGATGTCGGCGTATCCATAGAGAGATCTTATTCTGCCAGAAGACGAGGTCAAGAGAAAACATGACACTCCGGAAGACCAGGTAACGCCACCACTCCCGCAGTCTTTGAGTCAGGGAGAGATGAGGGGCTTGAGTTAGTGACCTTGAAGCCCAGAAACCAGTGATCTTGATGCGGTTTACTGGAGATCCCAAAGATTGATTGTTCCCTGTTTACCATGGAACATCAACAAGGCAGTGTGAATCATTTCAGGAACAAACCTTGAACCATCCTTCAGAGGAGGTGAATCAGTATAGCTGCCTCTTGCTACACAATGATCCCAACATACCGCATGTTTCGTGTCAGAAATATGAGTGCCTTCGGCATCCTATCCGTATCGGTCAAAAATTCCTTCAGCCGCTTCTTCATCAGCACACTCAGTTCGTATTGGGACATGGTTTTCATCTTTTCCTGGAACGCGGCCTCTCGCTCCCGCCGCCTTCTACTCTCCTCCTTCGTCTCTCCCTTCTTAATCTCTGGTCTCCTTAGCCTCGTCGGTTTCATCAGCGTGGCACTGGCGACCAGATCCGGCAAGCCCATACCCCACTCCTTTGTCACCTTCTCGACAGATGTGAAATCTCCTGCGAGCATCCCCTTCCATAGCTCTACCCATTGTCGTCTAAAGTTTTCCTCAACGGCAACATATAGACCATGATCAATCAAAACGAGTTGAGGGCGCTTCGGAATTGATGGATGAGGACGAATGATGACGTTTCCTGGGTGAGGATCACAGTGGACCCAGCCCCAGTTGAACATCTGCGCGCTGAACAGTTCGACCATCACTTGCATGATGGCCTTGACTCCGCCTTTCAATGGCTTCGCTGGCATGGAGGGTGGAAGGGCAGACGGGGGATCAAGTGAGTTTGGCTCGCCCATAAGCGCGCAAATGGCAGGACGGTCGCTGAGCCGGACGCCTTCGATCCACTCGGCGGTCATCACCTTCTTGGTCGAGTATTCGGGGTAAACTTTTGGGATGTAGACGCTGTCGGCGAGTCGCGGCTCCTTTGCGACGAATTCCGCCGTCTTTCGTGCGTTATTAGCTTCATTAACGAAGTCGAGTTCTTGACGCAGGTGATCGGATATGAAATCTGACCTCCAATGAGCCCGGACCTCCAGTTACGACAAAGGTTGATACGTACCGACGATAAAGTACACCGGCAGGTCAAAGGCCCAGTTTTCAAACATCCACATTACAGCACGGTAAGCGGCTAAATCCCACTCCATCTGCTTTGCTACGTCAGGTTTTTGCACTTTGACGGCCACCCACTTCTCTTCTGTGTCACCCGGCCGAGGCCATAATTTCGCCTTGTGTACTTGCGCTATGCTCGCGCTAGCCACGGCTTGCTCTTCAAATACTTCGAATACTCCACCAGGACCGCAGGGAGGGCGGCCGAGTTCCGACCGAAAGACTTGATCGACAGTCGAATAGGGGATTTGAGGCGCATCGTCGAATAGCTTGGCGAACTTTTCTTGCATAGGTTTTGGAAGGAACGCAGCATTAGCACCGATTGCTTGTCTAACCAATGCTATAGTTAACGGCCAATAAATCAAAGGGATAGAACGCACCCAATCTTGATATAAAGACCTCCATTAGACGTGAATAAATTATACATCCTGTTTGCAACACGCTCATGCAGCTCTGGTATGAGATCGCTTTTCTCGGGAGTAAAGTTGAGTTTATAATCTAAGGTGATAGCAGCACACTTGAAGCGTGTTAGCTGTGTTGAATGGGAGATATATGACTTACAGTCCATAATGTCCTAATATTGCGGAAGACGGCAGAAGCATTGTATGTTTTATCCACCGCCCACAGAGTTCCAATACCAGCTACAGTATATGCCGTCCGTTGAACATACTTCCTTAGTCGTGTTGAAGGTTTTTGCTTAGCTTGGCTCGAGAGAAAACGCTGCTGAAAACATCTACTGTGGAGTCTATAGATAGTTGACCGCTGTAGTGCGGACATAAAGCCAGCTGTTGCAGCCAGATGACTGTTACTGGGTGGTTGGAATGAGAGGGGCAGTCGAGTGCATCGAGCGTGTCGATGGACCTAAGTTTGTTGAACGATGAGGAAATTTCGCGTCCACGGTATGACGTATTTTCGGCCAACGGCACCACCTAACATGACCAAACACAAACACACACGTTTCCCGTCGCTTCCCAACCACTTTGTTCAGAACTCAACTCATGTAAGTTATGCATGCACATACATGCACACTCGGACCAGTAGTCTTGGAAGCAAGTAAGTATAAACGCACCAGCCCCATGTTTCATCAGAGAGAGATTCGTTGACTTTGTTCTTGAGAGGGCTAACAGTCATGGCACATCTATTGCTCAAATCCGTCCAACGTGCCAGTGTCACCGCCTGGTCGAGACTGCGCATGCCGATAGAGCACAATCTGGCACGCTCAACTTCTTTCAAGTTCGAGCAACCGCAACGTGCTTGGCATGAGCTCTCGTTATATCTTCTTCCGGAACCGAACAAAGGAACATCTTGATCGAGAAGAAAGTAACACACCCAATCGGGCACTGTCGTTGTATACACAAAAGGTATCCACAAACGCGCTTCCGCCCAAATACAAAGAACACTGTCGGCAGTAACAGCTTCAGCGTTGCTGTCCAGATCTTGGACCTTCCACGGGCTTCTTCGCTGCTGTTAGTATACAAGGCTGCCGAGGTGTGCCACCCGAACACGAGAACATACTTCTTTTGGGTTCTACCTTGTACCTTTGTTCCTCCTGCACATGGATTCCGAGTACTTTAAGCAGCTAGTGCCGAACTCTATGTACAAAGATCCTTCCTCTCGCACCCTCCGTCGTCTCCACCAGACCTCATCTCCCAACATACTTCCGGAGACCCATATAAAACCTTACAAATGCATTTTAAACAGATGTTTTTCTCCTCGTTTGTCTTGGTTTGCAGTAAGTCGACGTTTGATACTCATACTGGACGATCGTCTGATAACCGCTTCAGTGACCGCTTCTATATCGGCGTCACCTATACCCATCTCCCCACCCCTTGACGTCGTGGCAAGGACAGAAGTAAGTCGACAGTTATTTCACCACCCATCTTTCGTCTGACTAGCACTTCTACAGACTGAATCTGACCCTCTTGCACCAACAATCGTTCTTCCCGAGAAACGTATCTGTCGTTACGACTGCCTATAGACGGACTATCGGCTCTGACAATTTAATGGACGGACAATGCAATACTCATAAACTCTCGGGTCGTATGGTGGCATATCACTTTCCCAGCTTGATGCATGGCGACTCTATACCCCTCTCAATCGACCACCCTCCGAGTCACCCTCAGTCTCCTATCCTTATTCAGCCATACCCACCCTCGGTCCAATTAACGGAAGGAACACGCTATCATTTATATCATCTCCCCTCTCCCCCTAGGCCTCATCCTGACTCGTCTCTCTTTCTCCTCTGGATACCTTCTCCCTTACATCACGACACTCCTTTGTCGATCCACTCGTTTGACTCCCCGTTATCTCTCTCCTTCCCCTCTCTTCCAAAATCCATGTAGCATCTAGTGTTGACTTATTCTTATCTTTTTGCATTTGATCTGTATCTCTACGGTATCAAGCTTGTAATTTAGTCATTTCGATTCCTAATCATCTCGAACTATGTACATGGTGGCAGTATTTCATCTACGTAGTACAGAAAAAGAATATATTTAGGGCTGTGCCCGCAGCCAAAGAAAATAAGGGACTAATAGTAGTGGGAGGTAGAAGTATTTGAAGATGCGTGCTATCGTAGTAGGTTATAATTAACAAGGATTGTATTGTATCTACTTGTGGAATATAACCGCCCTTGTTGGGCGTTCAAGCAACAGATGCCACCAGCCTACTTACAATCCCTTCACTGAAAACCAACCACATAGCGAATAAGCAACAACTACACTACACAGCTGGCAGATGTAGCAACCGGTATCAACAAGGTCAATCCCATCATCAGAACCACCCAACGCCCCAAGAACAAGGGATGGCATCTACATCGTTAAAAAAAGTAATAACAACAAGTAATAAAAGAAAGAAGATCTAGCGTGG
This sequence comes from Termitomyces sp. K1Aa, assembly GCA_018221735.1. NCBI lineage: Eukaryota > Fungi > Basidiomycota > Agaricomycetes > Agaricales > Lyophyllaceae > Termitomyces > Termitomyces sp. K1Aa. The sequence goes on from JABAJX010010128.1 coordinate 9,267, forward strand.
AACAACGAAAACAAACAAGCGTCCGCGGTGGGATACAGGTATTACAACAGCACCTTACAACCAGCCGATGGCTGATGGCTATGTCCACTGATACCCGTCAGACTGACTTCGAACTTGGCGCTGACGATCTATGCACTGTCTTCCAAATCATGAACCTGTTCGAGGGCAGCGTCTGCGCGCTGGAGGTCTCGTTCGCTGAGGCTTGAGAAGGCACCTCCACCCGGGGTGCTCGCACCGCTCATAACCGAACCTGATCGTGAGCGGACCTTCATCACAAGTGGGCTGTACGTACATAACACACGAACCCATCAGTCACTCGCTCATTAATTGATCAAGAAAACAAGGAGGAAGGACATACAAGGGGTATGAATCTTCATCATCTTCGTGAGATGGCCATTGGTATCCACGGTAGTCGCTAGTTTTCAATCCCTGCATCTACACACCCAAGCCTCGTGAGTACGCATAGCACAAGATCAACAACAAAAAGACACCCACCTCCTCAGTAAGCGTTCCCATATCCCCCGGCGTCACCGCCCCCCTCAACCTCGGGCTAGGCGGCATACTAATCATCGCCCTCTCCCCACCCCCAAAGTACGCACCCTCATGCGCCTCATCCCACTCCACCTCCGTCCCATTCTCATTATAAAACGCATCCGGATACGCCCTCCTCAACGCCAACTGCCTCGCCTTACTATACTCAATCCCCAAATTCTTCCAATCCAAAAGCGGACTCAGCCTCTCCACCCGATTACGCTGGTTAATCCTCTGTCTCCTCGTCTTGTTGCAGAATGAGAACATGTCGTTCGAAAGTTGGTTCACAGAATCTTCGACGCTTTGTGTGCGTCTGTCGACGATGTAGCAGCCTTCGTCCTGGGGACGCTCGATGAGATCTTGCATGAAGCATCCGAAGCCGGAGAGGTTGGTTGTGATGGAGGGTATACCCATCACCGTACACTCAGCGGGGGTGTATCCCCACGGCTCGTAGTAGCTAGGGAACACGCCAAGATGGCACCCCCGAACGAACTCCTCGTAGTCCAGTCCGAGAATGGGGTTGTTGGCGTTGAGGAAATCAGGATGGAACACAATCTTGACGCGGTCGGTGTGGTCGTTAAAGAGCCGTACACGGCGGATTTGACTCAGGATGGGGTCGCTGGCATCGTCCGCCATATTGTGTGTCGTTACTGGAGGAAGAGAGTTGCGCTTTAGAGCAAATATACGACGTTTGAGGAGGATTAGGTCTTCTGACGAGAGAAGAGTCTCTGGGAGGGGGTCAGGGACGTCCCTGTGCGTCTTTGGTCAGTCGAGAGTGGGATGGCATGGAAGAAAACATACCCATGGACACGCGCAGCGTGGTCAAACAAGCGCTCGCCAATGCGCTGTTGAATCTCGGTGACAGCTTCACGGAGCTGCTTCGTGACAGCCTGGCCCTTTAGAGCCTCAATGGTGTAGGAGTGAGTTGCAGCAGGCATGATGATGAACGCGACGACCGTGACAGTGGACCCCGACTTGAGCAGACGGTGGTTTAGCCGGGCAAGGGCCTCGATGAACATGTCAACACCCTTGTTACGGTATTCGTAACGGCCAGCTGTGAACATCTGAGAGAGCGATTAGACATGAACATCAGTGATGTATTGGTTGTGGAGAATGAGGGAAGCATTGGAATCCAAGGGAAGGTTGATGGGAAGGCATCATCAATAAGGTAATTTGTCATGGAAGTTGTCCACGTCAAGGACGTCGAGCGGGCCGATGGTGGAGCGATGAAGGGGTAGGACCACACAATGCAAGCGTAACCGACAGAGTGGAGCAGTGAGAAAGGAAAGTTGGGATCAATGGTAAAGGAACGAAGATAGGGGGTTGTCAGTGAAGCCGATGAACCACCAAGAGCGGCGAACGGATCACGAGTCCAGCGAAAGTCCAAGGTACAGGCACACGTGTCACAATCATCGGGGAACATAGGGATGAGGTGGAGATAGTTCGGAGTAACAATGAGAAAGGATATCGAAAGAAGAGAAGAAAAGACGCACATAGATAGTATTTTCGAGGTCAAAGTTATAGTGGCCATAGAAATGACCCCTCACAAACTCGTTAATCTTCTCCTTGCTCTTCGCGTGGAGATTTTGGAACTCGTGCATAGCCTGGAACTTGACGACATTAAGACCATTCGGTAGAACGCCATCCGGTTTACGCTTGAGTAAATGTTCAGCCTCGTACGCGGTGATATGTGACACGGTGGTGAATACATCGGCGCAATGGGCGGCCGAACGCTCGATACAGTAGCGATGGTATATCCCGCGTTTTCCGGCTTCGTGATCGACGTCAAAGTACTGCAGATTGTTGTAAAAGTCGACAGATCCTGCACAGAGGTATCGACCGAGTAGCGTAGCGTGTGTGGTGAATACGGTTGTGACGTCGATGTGGCGTTTACGGCACAGAGGGATGGCAACGCCAGCTTGCCACTCGTGAAAGTGGGCTACGACTGCAGTCGTAAGTTGTCGCGAGACGTACTGGAAAGAGTAGATACCATTAATTGGTGTTAATGAGGAAGGTGTAAGCGTAAACACACTTCACCAAGGAACCAGGCGACGAGATAGCCAAAAACAATGGCCTCGTTCGTCTCGTGATCGTTAGGCGGGCTTGGAATTCCAGCTAGATTCCACAGATCACCCTTCCACTCGTCTAACCGCGAGTACTGGGAGCCCGTGTCGAAGAGAAGGACATGTGGATTGCCCTCGATGAGCCAACGGCCATAGAGAGATTTTACGCCCTGCTTGCGCATGTTCTCGAGAGCAGCCGTTAAGTGAGGGTCTGTTGGCTCCATAGGCTCGACCTCCATTGGGGCTGTCTTGTACGACAGAGGACCAATGAGACAGTATCTGTCGCCAAACTCTGAAACGGTGACGGGGACCTTTGTCTTTATGACAGTGTAGATGCCGCCGACCTTGTTTGCGACCTCCCATGCACACTCAAAGAGAAGAGGGCGGGAGACATCGCGGGGTGGCGCAGACACGTCGACTGGCTCGCTGGTCGTGGTCGACATGGATGTTCTTGCACAAAATTGCAAAGCCCACAAAAGTTCTTCACAACCTTTGATCAAATCAGTATGACGTCATCATCAATCTGCCTTTTTGGGAAATTACACGTAAAGATTAACGCGATGATAGGGACTCGGAAAACGATGAATGCTATCCAGCACCCGATAAGTTTTTCACCAAGGCCAGCCCCTGGAAGCCTTAAAGCCATTCCTCAAATGAGAGGAAAATTTCCTTTGCTGGACTAGATAGAACATGATAATTTCCGGTGCGTCTTCGAGGCTTCTCCGAGTCCACACGAAGCGAAATGAAGGCGACTCGGAGGACAAAGGAAACGGAAATGCTAGTACCAGACACAGGTGCGGCGAACTCGAATGTGTGGTAGCATTCGACGAGCGACGAGAGATTTGTCGGTTGAC
>JABAJX010010129.1:0-10184 GCA_018221735.1 Termitomyces sp. K1Aa
AAATTTAGTCTAATTAGACATGGAACACGCATCATGTTCCATGTCTAATTAGACAGGTAAAGTGGTAGCTACAGGTGGCAAGATCGGATACCTAAAGTTAAAGAGAAAATAAAGATTTCCAAGTTATTGATTGTTTTGATTACAGGCACTAATACAACTATTATTACAGATTTCTCATGCGTCGGAACTGTTCAATGTTTTATTTCCCATTACCCTGCAGTTTCAAACTCGTTGCGTCCAAGTTGCGTCATATCTCATTGATTCACACTCTTGAAACGACCTACACCTTTTGATCGTCATGGTGCTTATGGTGGATCCTCACATAATGGTCAACATTCTCTCCAGCAGGTGCCACTTCAATATCTCCTGGGACGAATCCCGATTTCTGGGGCAACATCTTCCTCCGCTCCTCGCGGATGAGGTCCAAATCGCGAGACAGGAAACCATGACCAGCAACAGGACCGTAGTAGGAAGTTCCAGCAAGTGAACCGATGATGCTAGTTCGAGCGGGAATTAGAAAATTATTTCTCGTCAACGATTAAGGCCGTACCATGTTCCAACAAGGATAGACAAATAGAATCTGTATTGCGAATACCACTTCGGGGCTACATGAAACCCCACTTAGTCCTTTGATAATTATGGTTTCATAGAAAGACTTACTCCATCCGAGAGCGGTGACCTTCGCATCAGCGTACCAGAGCGCTGTAAAACCGAACCACTGCCAAACCAGGGCAACCATCGGCTGCAATGCGAGTGTAGGCCAAGCGAAGAGGACCGGGGCAGCCCCGAGGCAAAGCCGTTTATATCCCTGATGACCCCCATACCCAGCGAACTCCATACCCCAATGAAGTGCACCTATTTAGATGAAATCATAAGATCACCAGAAATTTGATTTGTTGTGTGATCATTACTCACCCAAGAATGACAGCATTACGGCACCGTAAGTCACCTGAATATTCAAAGCCTGATCAAGCAGCGTGAGGGCGACTCCAGGGTCAAGGGTAGTGTCTAAACCGCTAGCTGCCATCCCAGCTGAATGTGCGAGATAGACCGTGATTCCAGAAGCACCCATATAGGGAAGACCACCTAAAGCCACAATGATGGGTCCATCACGATATTTCCCTCTTGAGATGTATACTTACCAAGTAGTCCAAAGATCATAACCGGTTCGGGGACTTTTTGAGCGACGATTTTAGTGATATTGAGCTAATCACACGAGTCAGCACTAGCGCCGAAGGATATAGGGGATGAGGGCTTGCAAAAGATGTCGATCCTTCGGGCACTAGTGGATCACCTCTGACATTGGCACCTGCGATTACTTTGGCAAGATCTGCGGCGGAGTTTCCGACTTCTTCCTTGATGTTTGTAGCAGCATGTTCAAGAGTCTGACTCCCAGGACGGTTTGATACAGAACTGGCCACAGTCCTCTTGTGATGTAGTGTCGACGCAAGAAGGACTGGGCGGGCCAGCTGGGGACGGATGATAAAGGGACTGTTTCGGAAGACAGTGGTTCGCACGAACGGTCTGAAAAGTGTATTCATGGTGGTTTAAAGAAACATGGGAAATGCTGAGACTTCTTTAAAGCCTCGCCAACCCACGCCACCGTAACATGACGTCACCGAGTACTGAATTGATCAAAAATAGCCCAACATATATAGAAAAACATCTGTAGTACAAGCGACAACAACTTCGCTAGGCTCGTCAGGGAGATAGACATGGAACAGACATATGAAAGCATCAACATCAATGAGAATGTCGTAAGTAGTTTTGGATTTCGTCCAGAGCAACTTCGGCATCGACTCGGAAGCAGATTGTTCAATTAGGTTTGTTTTCGCAGATGTTTCAAGAATACTATAGCTAGCTCCCGTAATAGCGGGCGAAGACGACAAGAAGAGACAAGAGATGAGACAGACCAATCAGATGACCCATGATACTTTCTCTCTGTACATGATTTACCTCTGAGAAAGAGGAGGATATTAGGATATATATCGTGTTAGGACAAGATATTAAAAATGTGTTAGGATAGAAAATTAGAATATTGTGTAAGGAAAATCAGAATTTGGGTCCCAGCCGGGAACAGCTAGATGCACTAATAGAACAACAACGAAAGATCGGTCCATCCTTTCAACAGTAGTGATAAAGGAGGGAAGTAGTAAACATCTACGCCTTACGAGGAAGCAATGGGACAAAACGAGTGTTCATGATCTCGGCACCATTCGTTCCAAAGTATCGGTGAGTCTGGAAGCTCCAGTATAGGGAGCTGGAATTTTACTTGAGTATAATGACGTCAGGACAAAGGAGAACTTGCGCACCCAATAATCCAGTCCTGAAGACATCTGACATATTTGTCTACCATAGCATCAATCTCGGGACCCCAGGAGGGAAGTCGCTTGCGATCATGTTCAAATCCCTCCACAGTCTGGATGCAGAGATAACCGACATGGTCAACCGCGCTCTGGAGAGTGTGACCCTGGTGTTCCATGAGTATCGCAACCATGTTGAGGGTGTCCCCGCGCGCCTGCTCGACATTATAAGAAAATATATCCTACAGTTCAGTAGATGAGCAAGCGCGTTAACATTAACAAAAGAAAACATACATTGGACCAAGTGACAAGGTCGTTAGTCCAGCGATTAAGTTCCCGGATAATATGATGTTCCACGACATAGTCGGGCAGATCAATACCCAGGGCATACCTAAACAACATCAGCCCCGAGTTGATATAAGCTTAAATGAGATGCATCACAAGCTTACTCGATGAGTATCCAACAAGGCTTGCACGCTGATGCGAGAAATTGACAATGAGAAACGACCAAATGGTAGTGAGAAAGGTTAATGAGAAAGGTTAATACCTGAATTGTCCCTCCGCACATCAATGTACCACTCAAGATCTGGGGTGACCCCAGAATCGCGTGCTTTCGCCTGGATATTGACGGCTTGAAAGAAGAGTCCGAACGTTTCCTTTAAGCGTTCTTGCACACCAGGACCGGCATCAGCACTGAACCGAGCCCAAAAGCTAAAGCAAAAAAAAAATTCAACTCGGGGTACCGATTGACTTGAATCAATTCTTACTCTCGAGCAAGCTTGCCAGGATTGAGCTCGTCGGCAGGTTGTTTCTTCCCGGGAGCGGTAGTCGGCATGTAACGATCACTGAACCAAAAGGCATTCATGACCACGTCCGACAGGACATCCGTATCTCGAGTCATCATCCCGTCGCTGATATCATCTCTGCACCCGGAAGTAATGTGAGCTGGAAACAACAAATGCATAGGAAAACAAGAACGCACAGGAAGAAGAGGTAGTTCAAGAAATCGGTGATGACCCGAAGGCGTTCGGGCGTGGTAGAATTGTAGCAGCAACCGGTGAGCTTGCCGACCTGCAAGCCACGGAAGGCATGACGGGCCTTAGGAGAGAAGTCGGGGCAGTTACTTTCCAGCCATTCGATCGACTGTTTGTTGGCCTCGTCGCTATCACGGTGATAGACAAGAGGGTAGGTACAGTCGGACACAAGGTCAGGAAGGATGAAAGAGATTGGCTGAGAGGCCCGGGAGTCAGATACCATGATGCCACAGATAAAATATGGGACTGTCAAACAACCTGGAGTTCTTTATAGGGCGCTGGGTCAAGATAGAGGCGCTGCAAACTTTGAATAATTACGTTGAACCAGGGGGGAGGAAATAAAGAAAGGAGATAACAGCTCGGAAAAAGGGTCCGCAATGCAATGCGGGAAGATTCGGTCTTGATTGGCAACAAGGTGGGCGGAACACGCACCCTTAGCTGCGGCGTCTGACTCGTTCAATGCCGTACAGTCCATTATATATCTGCAAGGTGCTTATGGATTCGGAGAACAATAGTATTCTTGCTAGCATAGTAGAGGGGATGCAATTCCGCCAAGAGTCAGTCGATCCAGACACCAATCTGTTCTAGCTGGAATGTGGCGGCATTACAAAACCAAAATCGGTTTGTATCCAACTCACCGGCCAGTGACGCCCCGCGTCTTTACACAGGGTAACAGAGAAAAGTTTCACAATTGTTTCGAGCATGACAGGCATTGTACCGAATATCGTTCATGGAGGTTAGGCGCCCACAAGAATTGAGTGAACCTATGGGACCACATCAGTCTGATATATATAACTGACACATTTCATTATAAGCGCCGAAGAGAGGTCTTGACGTCAAGTATGGAACAAAGGGTGTGAGCTCTGTGTATGGTTTTGACTACCAAACAAGGGGTATGATCAAGGCCGGGCTAGAAGGAAACGAAAAGAATGCTACTTAGAGAGGGCTATGTGCGGCGGCCATCAGCCATCGGGATACATAGAACAACGACCAATGTTGTCAGTAGTAACGGCTGTTCCGGTGATATCGACCAAATAACCAACCTGGAACAGATTGTCAGACTCCCTGATGATCCTCGGCAAAAAGACAAACAAGTTTGATATATAGCCAGCATATGTTGTAGGGCATTCGAGGAATCGGTGATAACGTCATGGGCATGGTGTTCTAGCTTTTACGGTGTCCTCCATTTTTCTCGAGTACTGCGAAGGACTAACTGACGGTCATGACATGTGCTGAGTAAGTAAGGTAAGTTTACCAAGATGTTGGCAAATCCATCCAGGGGACGGTACCGCGTTATTTAAGCCCATACTTACAGATCATGGGTCAAGTACTCACTAATCGCGCACCCTCCATTGATGGTGACTGTATGGATATCTCTAGTGAATGTTGCACAAGTGTCATACAAGTATAGGTGCGATATTCCATTCAGCGGAAATTACGATACATAGGATACACAAACTTGAATTTGGCAGAGGAAGGTGAGATAACTGGCCGACGTGAATTCCATGTCACAGGGTTGGAAAACACAGGCTGAGGTAGCGTATCTATTTTTGCCTAGCATAAGATGTAGTCGGATAGTTGGGGCAGAGATTCGATAAGAGAATTGGTCCTCCAGGTCCAATGAACCTCAGGTAGATGGTTCATATGAAACCGTTGAATCTGGTCAAAGTCATACATCATCCTCGCAGCTTGCGAGAATCAGCTTCAGGTGGCGCAAGGGATTTTTGTAGCTCTCAGAAAGGCGAAGAACACAGAAAAAACTAGAACGTTGTGGAAGAGCACAAGAGTAAATAAACAAACAACACCCATCTTTTTCGTTGATCACAAAACTTATTCAAAGTCCATACCTCCTGTGCGCACCAGACTAACCGTCCCTTTAGTTTCAAGTCTTAGAAGATGGCTCTTTCTTCCTCGACTGCTAACTGGCATTGGAAAAACAAGAATGTCACGCGTTGGGCTACGGAATGGTTTGAACGCGAACTCGTGACGATCTCTGTCAAGGGGGAGAGCGTGAAAGAGGTTGTCTCTGTCTCCAAGGTCACCGAAGTGGACGGTGATGTCGAGCTTGGACAGCGAAAGTCCAAGTCCGTACCACACATTCTCCAATTCAATTCAAATTGAATGATCGACTACTGCAGATTGATCACCATCTACGATTGCAAGGTTGTGCTCAAATGGACAGGCACTGCGAGCGACGGAACTGAGGTCGATGGATCCCTCACAATCCCAGAGGTCTCCCATGAAGTTACCCTTGACGGTTTGTCTGACTATACCGTGAGTGGTGCTCCGTCCCCCCTGGTTGATTGAGTGGTTTACGTTTCTCAATAGTATCAATGGTCCCTTTCTACTGCTGCATCCCCTGAAGTAGAGGCTTTGTTTAAAGTTGCCAAGTCCCGCTTGCCTACTGCCCTCGAGGCCAAGTTTGCCGAGTTTCCTGTCGCGATCATTGACACGCATGGCAAGGATTTGACCGTCAGCGGTGAACCCAGCCGTGTTGGCACACCAGCACCCGCCACAGGTGGTGCCCCTGCCTCTGTGTCGTCCTCCTCGCCTGTGCCAGCTCAGCCAAAGAAGCCGGAACCTAAAAAGCTTAACACCAAGGTGGTTACAGTCGAGGCGACCTTCCAGGCTCCCGCGGATGATCTATTCAACCTCCTCACTGACGAAAAGAGAATTCCAATTTGGACTCGTGCCCCCGCTCAAGTGAATATCCATACTCTCATCATCAGACCTCCTGCTCCTGACAACAGTATCCTCGAAACAGTCTACACCCCAGGCTGGATCTGGTTATTCCCTGTTCGGTGGTGGCGTCAAGGGTAAATACGTGTCACTAACACCTTCACGCGAGATTGTGCAAACATGGTCGTTACAAAGCCCAACTTGGCCCGAAGGTAAGCCTCGCGGCCCATTCTAAAGGGGAGAATAGTTTGTCAGTTGACATCATCCGTAGGTCACTCTGCCACCCTCACGACCACCCTTGACCAGTCATCGGACTCCACTAAGATCACATTCTCCCTTGACGGTGTCCCGACTGGTATGGAGGACGAAATCAGGCGCAATATTGAAGGATATTAGTCAGTTATTTTATCTTCGTTTTGCCAACAATGCTGATCCATTCATCTGTAGCATTCATGGTTTCAATTCCATTGGGTACGTTCGACTCTTCCCATCTGAACCTACATACCCGTCCTCCGGAACACGACCCGTCAAACGGTCCAAAGTCTCCCAAAAAAGTACCTCATCGACATCATACATGCCCGTGATCGCTATAACAGCCCTAGTCCTCGTGGCCGCCTTTTCAATGCCCTATTTCTCTTCTTCCCCTTCCTCTTCCAAATAATGTTTTTTTGAATAAATTATTGATTTCATACGGTTTTTGTGTTTTACAGGTTGGGCTCAGAGCTCTAAAGTCTGATATTTTGCTGGGTTTCGACGTGGGAGACGATTGTGAATGGTGGCTAGATCTCATGTACAAGAACGATATGTAGAAGAATGTAAGGAGAAGGATAATCAATAAAAATGTAGTAGCATCCCTGAACTCCTTGGATCGGCTCTCATTGACCCTGGAAGCGCACCGGAGACTAGCTTTGCAATAAAAAGTGTAGGTAGATATGCATCGGAAGTGTGACTGGTTTTTATCATCCGAATAAATAAAGCGTTTAGCAACTCTCATGATGACCTCTGAGCCTGAGGCTTTTGAACCGAACGAATGTTATTCCATTCAGCACACACTTCACACCCCCGCACACATATCGTCTCTGGGGTTCGCTCATGCGGGTCACCTATTTGCTGGTTCAGGTATTTGCTTCACCTCTGACACTACTGGGGCACGTTCGTTCAACTTTTTCATAGATGATGGCTCGCTTCGTGTCTATGACCTCTCCACATTCAAAGTTATCAAGGCCATACGTGGACTTGGAGAGGAGGTTTCTTCGCTTGTGTGTGTTAAGAGACCTGGATCAGAACTGCGAGACGTTTGGCTAGCCAGTGGACGTCGCGTCCGTCTAATTGTCTGCATCGCATATTCATCTATCCTGATTCCGAACTCTACTTAGATCATGAAATTCCAAATGGACTCGCCGAAGATGATACAGACCGCGGATGACGCGCTATCAGTGGTCGATGTCTCTGACCAGGAAGACGTGTTGAACGAGGTGCGAACCCCGCATTGTGTCGTGCTCACTGTTCTCGGCGTTGAACGAGCTCAGCTAGATCGCACTGAATGAAAATAAAACACATCTTGCGTTCAGCTTAGACTCAGGTGCTGTTGGCGTCGTCGATCTCGCTACGAAAGCTGTCACGATGATGAAGTCGAAACATGACAGTGTACATCGGTTTTCGGTTCAAAATTTTGTTTCTTCTCAGCCTAACAAGTGACAGATATGTGGTTGCGTCAAATTCATTCCTGACCGTCCACGGGAGCTCGTTAGTGGTGGCTATGACACGGCGCTCCTACACTTCGATTTTTACGAGGGAAAAATTTTGTCAACGCGCAAAATTCGTATGTTGATCTACTCCTAGAAACGCAGAATCACTTTTTCAATCGACGTTCTTCAGCACCGTACCAGACTGAGGGTGGCATGGCGTTGTCACCGCCCTTTGTCGTGTCGATCGCCATATCATCAACAAGCATCATAGCAGCTGGAACTGCTGACGGTCGACTATTAATAGGATACGGTGGCTACAAAGCGCCCAAAGGTAAGGAGCTCGGAGGCAAGAAACGTAGTAGGAAATGGAATGGTCTGAACGCCGACGAGGAAATTATTGTCAAGGTGGCGGAAGGACCCTTGGTGGCACTGTAAGTGCATCCACCCTCTTGAGAATGACCTTTTCACAACTTGCGATAGGACTTTCGAGGATTCGAGCATATTGACAGTTTCAACCTTGCTCGGAGTCGTAACGCGTTATGAAGTCGCGTTTGATCATGATAAAAGCAGCGTCACGTTGGACAAGATATGGCAACAAGAGACACAAAATGTCAAAAAGGTCAATGCTCTTGCCGTAGACGAAAATAGAGTTGCGGTTGGTGGTTTGACGGATGAAGGCAAGGGTGTCATAGAGGTATGGCAAAAAGATGCCGTGAATCCCATTAATCACGACCTGTAGGATCTACTAATGCTTCACCAAAATTTGATGATCTATATCTATATAATATTAGTACCCTTCTAGGATGTATATATACGATTACAAGTCTTTGCTTTCCCCTCCAGCCTTTTCTGCTGCGAGCTGTTGCTCAAGTTCGGCTATCCTCTTCATATGGCTGTCCCTGGTCGCCTTCATTTTCTCGAGATACTCCTCCTCAGTGACTTGATGTATCCCAAGGAAAGCTAAGAAGCGTTCTGACGCTGTTTTCGTTCGCGCCACTGGCGCTTGAGGTGTTTCGTTCGCAAGAGCCTTGACCTTGAGCCCAGAGATATACCGTAGTCGCCTGATACCTGCTTCGTTGTACGCCAACTGGAGAAGTGTGCAGACCGCCCCAATAGTTAGCATGCCCGGTAGGATAGCCCTAGGGCCAGCTGCAGGTGAACCCATTCATAAGATTGTGAGGTGACCTGTGTAAAAGGGTACACACATTTCCAACCCCGTAACGCGCCACCAGCAATGGCCCCACTCAATCCGCTGTCTAGTGTGTTGTGTTTTCGCAGGTCTGACCATGTTGGAGGCTCCGTAGGCGGGTCATCAGAGTGACTTATCCCAAGATCGTCTCGTCTCCGAGAATACTGCGGCCAAGATAGTGTGTTGACAAGGAGTGGAGAAATTACAATTTCACGGAGTGCTGGAGTGAGCCATAAGCAATCCAGTTTGAGAAACCTAAGCATAGTCAAGATCTCACCAAAGAAACTGCACGCTGTCATTCCGCTGTTAACTCCAGCAGCCATAGCCATTAAAGCATATTGAGGCCTTCGTTTGGTGATGCCATATAGCCCAGTTGCAAATGTACAAATTCCTGCTGGTAGAGAAGTTTTGGTGAGCTCCACTTCATATGTTCGAATAGTCTGTTTATAGACGGACTTGCATGTTATCACAGTTCCGCGAACGATTGTGTCCATAGGCCCATCCATGGTACAAGGTCAGGTGGAGGAGACAATTAGAAGCAAACAATTTTTTTTTTGTAATGTGACAGTGATGCCAGAAAGACGGGCACGCATGTCAAGAAAAATCTGTACAGGGAATCTTAACATATGCCATACCGCTGTAAGTACAAGACAAAACGTGCGCGTGATGTGCTACCACTAGCTGTTTAATGTAGCTCGACGGGATGGACCGGCGGATGGCGCACGTGGCTTGCAAGTCTGCCGCGCCGCCACTAATACACTCGCCCACGCGACATAGAAACAAATCGAATTCAATTATCATATCCATCTGGATGGATATATATCTCCGCAAGTAAAGGGCAATCAGTTGAATAAATAAAGTGATTGTACCACGGTTTTCTAACCTTTCCTTAGATCTCCTTAGATCGTCGACGTCCTTGTCAGTAGTGCACTGCTTGTACTTACTAGCTATCTCTACCTTATCTTACTCTGTCCCAGGCCTCCCTCATACTTAGGACTAAGACAACAAATCATGACCAAGTTGAGGGAGATGTTGGTAGACTCGGAGTCTGTGCATACGAGCCCAAGAAGTTTGTCGTGGTGGTACCAGGTAGACCATCCTTAGTGCTAAACAAAATTGAAGATCGAATTCGTTGGCAAAAGAAGGATGACTGAGCTGCATCAAAAGTCATGTTTTCCTGAAGCACATAACGCTAGAATAAAGCGGCGTGTCGTACGTCGCAAAATTATCGTTGAAATCCATATTTTTGAGAGGAAAAATAGCACATGGAAGTGTAAAATTAGAGAGGTCG
>JABAJX010010130.1:0-10825 GCA_018221735.1 Termitomyces sp. K1Aa
ATATACAAGTCTCGTGTTGCAGGTTTCGAGGTCTGCTATTTGGTCGATTTAATGGACCTCCACATACAACTAGATACCTTGAGAGCATATCAACAGATCCATGATCGTAGGGTGGGAGCCTAAGGAGTTGTTGATAGCTACGAAGGTGATCACATCTGAGGTAGTCAGTTGTGAATCTAGCAGTGGGTGGATCATATCCAAATCTCTGACTACACTATTCGATTATCTTATTCAGAAGCCGTTCACGAATTACCTACGAGTCTTGCGTTGTTCCCAAATCGAAGATATTATCTTAATTCTCAGATATCACAGATATACTCTGACGCTCGGAAGAACATCAATGGTGTGATATGATAGCAAAAAAGGCCATATAGTGTTTGCTTGAAGGAATCTGAGTCATGGTAGCTTAGACTACTGTTACGGGAGCATATTAATCTTTCATATATCACGACAGACAGAAAGATCAACTTCCATATCCTGTGCGAACTCTGCTGCCTGATATAGGAGGGTAGCAAAGCTCCATATCGAGGGTATGGAGAATCATAGATGTAATGTATCAAGAGCCATACAGTGATATCTGGCAGTTCGATTCAATACATAATCTTAAATCGTAAGTATTTACCTTTACGGCTTCTTGGCTTGAACCTAATCCCTGTCAATCATACAATCACAGATACGGGGCACATATAGACCGTCAGGCATCGTGGTGATGTATCGGCTCCCATGTCCCATACCTCTCTACCTTGAGAGCGTAACAATCAGAGCCTCGATAGGTAGGCCTGAGAGATCAAGAATTCATGGATGGAGCGCTCTATTGAATCGAAGTAATATGCATGGAGATTCAACGGCAGTAATTGCAGCCAAGCGGTGATCCCTAGTAGTCATACTTAGTTAAAAGTCATGTTCAGATTCATAAATCATCTTTGACTCGTGCATCATGATTTATCGCCTTCTGAGCTTTGTAGTGATCCTGAATTCCAGTCGATTAGGCTTAGTCAACACTCCAGAAACACGTTGAGGTTATGATGACAATAAAAAGGCTACACCCTTACCGTTAGTTGAACAAAGAAGGGGGTTGACATCGAGATAGCAAGATGACGATGTGGCTGCAGATACAGCTTATCTCTACCTGTCCTAGCACATTGTAACCACCCAGACCAGGACCGTGACCTCCATAGAATCCAAAGATCAGCTAAGCCGCGGGACTGTGGCCACCATATGACGCCAAAATTGAGTAGAAATCTAGAAAGGAATATCACGAAGAGCTTTGGGCATCGGTGCCGCACGACCCATCATGATGTCAGATATATGCTAATGGGCACTGCCAGGTAGTGGGGATCCATACTAGACTTACATCCTCGTACGTGTAACGTACTAGTACTTACTACTACCGTAGTCCACGATATCGATTGGATAAGGATCCCGAACAGTCAATGCTCGGTAACATTTCGCACAAGTTCAGAGTTCCAGGCGTAGCCGTCAGGAGGACTGATGCTTGTTGACGACTTAGAGAAATTCGGACGTTGTTTTCAACATCACAACGTTTACATTACATAAGGTTTCAGACGCGTTATTTATGCATGTTATTGGTACACAATCACGTGGTCGGCAACGTCAGGGCATCGCACTGCGCAGCCACACGATGTGAACGACGACAATACCACCTGCCGACGTTGGAACTTGGAGCGATTCTCATGCTTTCTTTCCATACAGCCTCGCCTTAACAAATTTGCTTTACAATGGCAACCATATCAGGCTCGGGAGCAGGATCTCGGCTTCCAACCCCGGTGTTGGTCTTATCGGGCGTTTCAACTGTCATAGCAGTCGTGGTTTCTGCAACATCAATATACCTGCATTTGAAGAATTATAGGCAACCAACCCTACAACGGTGTGTGTGATCTGTATATCTCAGTATCACGAAGCATGCTGATATATCTTATGCCTCCGATAAAAGAATGGTTATTCGAATCATGGTCATGGTCCCAATATACGCTGTTTCATCACTAATTGCCTTGTTTTCACTGGAGGCTGCATTTTTCATTGACGCCATACGCGACATTTACGAAGTAAGCACCTTTCATTTTAGCCTCGAATAATAATCAGATCAGTATAACTTTTTTCAGGCTTTCGTCATTTATTGTTTTTTCGTCCTACTTCTATCGTACCTAGGTGGCGAGCGATCTCTTCTTATTCTCCTTCACGGCCGCCCTCCCAAGACTCCAGTTTTCCCTGTCAACTTGTTTAGCCGGGAAATCGATGTCAGCGACCCGCATACCTTTCTCTTCCTGAAACGTGGAATTTTGCGTATGATTCAATTATTCAAGTCTGGCTCGGATGCTAAGCGCTAATCAATCTGTTTCCAGAGTACGTACAAGTCAAGCCAGTCCTGGCTATAGTCACCTTCATATTGAAGGCTTCTGGGAAGTTCAATGAGGGAGATTTTCGCGCAAATTCTGGATACCTCTACGTCAGCATCGTCTATAACACAAGCATTTGCCTGAGCCTCTATTGCTTAGCACTCTTCTGGTTATGCGTCAATGATGACCTAAGGCCTTTTCGGTTCGTTCTCGCCTTAGTGTTCCTCTACATTTCCTTGACAGATATTACAAAGGCCGGTTCCAAAGTTTATGTGCGTCAAAGGCATTCTATTCTTCTCCTTCTGGCAATCTATTGGAATATCCGTCCTTGTTGCTGTGAGAGTTATCAAGAAACTTGGTCCATACACCGACGCCGAGCATATTTCTCTCGGCCTTACCGATACCCTCATCTGTCTAGAGATGCCTATATTCGCCTTCGCACACATGTACGCTTTCTCTCACACAGATTACATCGACCACACTCTCTCGTATGTTGCTCGTATGCCAATGTATTATGCCTTCCGCGATGCGTTTGGGCTCCTCGATGTCGTTGAAGACTCGAAAACGACGTTGCGCGGCGAAGGCATGGACTATCGCGAATTTGAACCCGCTGAAGGTGTTATGCATCAGGGTGTTGGACGTGATAGGCGAATTCGCGCTGGGCTCCGGTACAGCGAAGGTGGTCAGAGAAAATACTGGCTTCCTCAGCACAGTGAGGAGACTCAAGCGCCTGGCCGTTTCAGACGTGGTGTCAACCAGGCTATATCAAGGATTGCCGGTCGTAATCAGGTCGATGATGCCCATGCCCCCCTCTTTGAGGCCGAGGCCGAAGATACTGTACATCTAGCTCCTGATCTTCAAGACGCTGACGAGGATCTGGACATCTGGGATAGTGATCCACATAGTGGTCAAGACGGGTATCAATTGCCATTTGGCGATTTAAACGACGGTGACGAGGAGCTCTTTGCGCAAAGCAAGAAGTTTTTATTCGGTGATTACAATTACCCTGTTATCGACGTGAGTTCCGAGAATGCACGAATTAACATGTGGCATGAGGAGGAGAGGGTGCTTAGAGATGAGCGAGGCGCTTGGTTCTCGCCAATTCGAGGCAGTAAAGGCCTAGCCGCACTACAAGGGAGGAACGGGCCTGTGTGGCAAGGGTATGGTGCAGTGAGCTCGACAGACCCTGGTGTCAGGGGCAGCTATCACGGCTCTGCTTCAGGTAGCTCTGGTAACGGTCATGATCAGCCCAAAGATGCAACCGTGACATGGACCCAAATACGAGGCGGAGACCCTCAGCCATCTGCATCGCAATCCCATACCCCTCAATATCATAGTCACCCGACGTCCCACGTAGGCCCCTCATCATTACCATCGTCAGTTGGAAGCGGCAATGCCGTCCCGAGGATCTGTTCCCCCGCAATGAATCCTCGCTCGCGCACTAATTCACGTGCAGGGCCGTCTAGTCCGCCAATGTTACCACCCGATGCAGTGGATCTGATAGTCGAAGACTATGACGCTGCTCAAGACGAGCAAGTGCGAGAGCGGAGAAAAGGCGAACCTGCAGTTCGAGGATCAGGGCTGCGGAAGGTGTACAAACGAGGTTTCGTTACGCACACGAGAGATGGGGAGATGGCAGATGGGGAGATAGAAGTCCGGGAATCACATGGCGAAAGCCGAGCAGAAGCAGGGGGAAACCCGCTCGACGCAATTGGGTTGGAGGATGTTGATAATTTAGGCAGAGATGTTGATGGCAGCCAGCCTCTTGGTGGAGAGGTCATCACAAGAGTGGGCACACCTCCTGTCCATGCCCGTATGTTGATCCACGAGTACGATGATGATAATCCTTGGGTTTGATGATGTCTTCCTGAACTAATTCCATTTTTTACATCTAATACCGCCCAACGTTGCCCCATCACAGGTATAAGTAGAAATTGGCTATATGATTACAATTCCTCTGCGAAATCAACGAGCGGCTTGATTCTTATTAGAGTTTTGCTAGAACTGCATCTGCACCAGAGACGGTAACACCTGAAGCTGGCTCGACCTATCAATGACAAAGATTTAGTGCATCTGCGATGTGGCCATCCATTAGAAGAATTTACATGTATCGAGGTGATTGTAAGATCATTGATGATGATGGCGTAACGAGCGGTACGAGTAAATCCAGGAGTTAGAATTGCCAATTCAGGACCCAAGGATTTGGACCATTTAGCCCCAGCATCAGATAAGGCTAGGATCTGCGATTTGGACGTGAGCTTTCACTGCTATGTTGATTGGCGTGATGAGATTTTTGACCTTATCTTTCAATCCTTCGACTCTAGCCCATCCACTCATGACGAACGGGTCGTTTGCTGCTACCACAGCAATTACATCAACGCCTTTCGCCTTGAATTCATCGTACTTCTCGAGGTAGGGAGGTAGGTGCTGAGCGTGGCAAGTGGGCTATACGATGAGAAATAGCAGACGATCAGACACACGTGGACTGATTGAATTGCTTCTCAAAGAACGTACCGTGAAAGCACCAGGAACGGAAAACAATACGACTGTTTTGCCTTTCCATTCTTCTGTTGAGACCTTGATTGCTGATGAAATCGATCATGGATCGATACACTAGTTCACGCAACCTATCTCAGTTGATCACTCACGAACGCCGCAAGCAAGCTAAGTACAACAAGGGACTTCGGTAAATATTCACACTTCAAATATGCAACTTTAGTTTCAATTACTCACTGTGTCATCAAGTTCAGGGGTGTAAGGGATATAGGTGAAAGTTCCCTGGGGAAGCTTGTCGCCGATTTTGACCGATGGCATGTCAGTTAGGCTAGGCAGATTTTGGTAGTGGGAGTTGTTTTCTAAATTAGATGATCAAGCAAATGTCAATGGCCTGATAAAGCTTTCAAGAGAATGAGATGGCGACCATCTTCGTCGTCTGTTAAAATCCTCCCTAGAGTGTACACGTGATACAAACTTGGTGATTACACGACGTTCCTGACATTTGGACAGGGGCGTTCGTATTTACTCTCAGCTTCGTAATAGACATCACAACCCTTCAGAACATCTGTGGATGTGTCCAACACAACAGCGACAGAAGTGTTGGATTGGGTAACAATTCAATGCAAGGCCTTGCCTGTAGCGGGAGAAGCTGGCACTGTCTCCTGAGAAGTTCCTAAAAGCTCTCGTCATATGACAGAGACAGTCTTGCTTGTTACTATGGAGTAAGGTCAAATCTCCAAAGCATCAAGGGATATCAGCATTGGAAGTCCACGGTAAGTTTGGAGTCATGAATCTTCTTTCACAAGAGAAATTTTTACAGAAGCTTGATAAGTCGGATCCCGTGGCCGAGGATCGAGTAAAAGCCAGAAAGAGTTCTGTTGTAATCAAGGTATTTAAAATATTGTCGTCTTATTTCGGTGTAGGTTATTGTTCTCTTCACCCGACCTTCAAAAAATTCCGACAGAGTGCCGTCAACGTCTAGCTCAAGATACGAGTGTTACTAATCGAGCCCTGCTATCAGCCTCAAACAGGGCAACGTCCGAACGTGTTCAAGAGCTCATCCGCCCAAACCAGGGTATATGTCGGAGACCTGCTGTCAATATAAATCCCCTCGAGCATGTCTGCATTGATATGCTGTCCGACCAGCAAGGATCTTGTTCCCCGGTAAACAAGAATCCGCATCAATGGGCTCTGCGGGAAATTGAACATCACACCCGCTGCAACACAAGCCGCATTTATCCAACTTCTTTTGGGCTGTAGATCAACAATCACGACCACCCAGAACAGAGGCCTCTCCATCATTTGTTCGTTTAAACAACTTTTGGCTTGTGTAGCACCCCCTTTTGGATCACGGGCCGCTGATGTATGAAAACACTTATATATTAGACTTACACGAGCGACTGATTCTCCTGTAGTTGCATCAGGGCACCCTTCGGTTTAACTATGTGCGTCCAGTGTTGGATATTATGTGTCATTCACTGAAATAATACATGCAGGTCTCGTTCACGATTCTCTGTGATGTAAGTTGACTGGAAACTTCTAATCTGGAAAGATTTTCTGTAAGGATGATACACTTACATATCTTACCTTAGGACACCAGCTCTTCTAGGTTCGGTTTACGTCGTCGTCACCTCGAATGCAGAGCAGTACCGCATGGTAGATATCAGTGGTGCTCCCAGTGGCTCTGCTATTCGTGAACGGTTATTATCCAAGGTTCGATTTCAGGTCGACATAGTTTTATTTACTGACTGTCCACAGCTCTGTATACCTGACGAAAATCAATCGAGTTTTTCTATATTTCAGACGGAGATTGGGTCCTATGCCACTAGTAGTGCTCTGTCAGACTCGCGGCTTTTTGAACTATGTCACAACTATGGTGATCCCTCTGGTTCCCTGAAATTCTTTATATCTCCCTACCCAGACCGACCCGCATCTCAAAGTACAGGCTACCTCCCGGTATGAATTTTGATTATCTAAAGGACCATGTAATTTACGCCTATCCACAGCCATATTATTATCCAGGCAGAGGCTATTGATGCCTTACCTATGGTCACTTTTTTGACGATTTCATCATGTACTTATAAACCAGACACGAACTACCCTCGGACAATCTCTGTTACTCAACGTCAACTCATCTGGAAAGAGAAGTAGAATGATCTTTAAACTTACTGGTTCTTGAACGTGTACGATAGTAAAGTGAATGTATAAAACAATTTCATCAGTATGCGTATGGGTTTTCCTTTAAGTTTCTTTCCTCATCGATGTTTGATGAGTCCGCTCAGCTTGACAACCGACAACCACCCTACGTACATATAACAATACCTTGTTTTTACCCACCTATCCTCCTTTTGATTTCTGCTCTCTCTCTCAGGGGCTGACCCACGATTTGAAACGCCGGGAAACTTGATATTTCCGTCCATTGATTCAACCCATCTTCACTTACTTACTCCAACGGTGGCAATCTCTAAGGATGCCCGTAATGATGACTTGTAAGGTGCGGATCATCGGGTTAGTTAACCGAGTTGCGTACACGATACCGTGACTACATAATTCAGGCGATTGTAACGCGGCATCTAGCAAGGCTGTGCAAAGTCTCATCCTTTTGGCCAGAATGCGCGTCTGTCGGATTATGGATCCACAGGTCGCGTGTACAAGTCGTGCCAAGTAAGTCTATGGTGCTCGCTGGCTGCTTGAGGCGAGCCTCGACCACCTGATCATCTCTAATAGTACATGTCAGTCAACAGTCGACGACGTTACATATGAAGGCCTAGGGGGCACCATGGGAACCTGGATCTATTCGAGATGCTTTCCTGTCACCCAGGGCAGCATGATCTGGCACAGCTGCCGTACTTCGATCCTGGCTAGAATGGTGTTAATTATGCATAGCGAAATATGGGACACGCGTTTCAGTTAATTGAGACTCGATATCAATGGACGACTTGTAAAGTAACCACATAAGTTACCGCAGTACTGACGTCCTTGGCCACTCTTCCACCACCGTTTGAACACGTTCGTGGCACGTGCATTCTTGGGAGTTCCATCCGTCTTTGGTGGAACGCAGACAGGTGCCTTAGAGTTCGCAAATTCAATCCGCTGGAGAGTCAATATTCAATGTCGACATCCATTAGCATTGGCAAGTCAACTGACCCGGCGAATTCGATTAGAGAGATGATATTCACCAGATGTAGAGACAATGGCAGTTAATGACCAGTAAGAAGTCGAAGGAATTGTCAGCGCGCGAACCATTGTAGACAGTCGGTCTCCAACTCCCGGAAGGTGTTAAAACCAAAACAGTTTTGTGATCCACAACATAGTGGCATCCACCTGAATCTGGTAGTTAGTTCTTACCTCTGTAGTCGCTACACACAGATACAGGAAAATTTCCGTCATTCAATAGATGGCCCGTCTCTCAGTTAGTGTTAACTACTGGGCTTGTCAATAGAATACGAAATTGATCGATTCTTTGCGAGTATAACGCACCTGTCATCGATAAAGAAGGCGTGGCTAACTCTATGCACGGTTGGGATGTGGTTCTGGTGGAAGGGGAAAGATGCGGATGAGAGAGAACGAACTGAACATGATGAGAAGCAATGGTCAACAATGGTCAACGTCGAAAGCAAATGCTGATGCTGATCAAGGAATTCGCTAAGCTTGGGGCGCATGGAGGGTTAAGGACTGTGGGAAAGAAAACCAAGTATAAAATGAAAGGAGATCACGAATATTGGATATGACGGTGTTTGAGCAGCTATCGGTAGAGTCGGGGATTGCGCAAGCAAATAATCCGTTGGACATGGACCGACCAACCATAGTATAGGCGATAGATCGTGTCCGAGACAGCGCACTGGGTATGTTCATCACCGGCTTGAAACTATATCTGGCGGCCTACCTTTTGTCATAGCTGTAGACGATTCTTTGAGATAAGCGTAAGGTGAATTTACAGGGTTTGGATAGGGAAATGAGACCGGAGTATTATCTACTGTACCGAATTCATAGCTTGAATATTCAATTAGCATTCATTTGGTCGATAGAACAGGGGTGCAGACGAGACCTTCAACTGAGGAGGTTTGCAATCGATGCCTGAATGCACTGAAACTCTAAGGAAGGTTCTAAGATTCCTGATGAAGGAATCCTATTCATTTCCATTGGATGGGCTGTCCAAATAGGAGGACATCATCGAAGGCTTGACTGTTTGTCCACATCAAACGCTAATGACAGGCCAATAAGTGCGATCGGCGCAAGGAGGGTCCATGATCAATTTTGGAAGCGGGTGTTCGAAATCCTCCATGTAGGTCTAGACCGAAGATACGTGGATGATGGGACCAACAATCAAATACACTGTAGAAAGCGTAAAAAACGGTATATGGATGTCTGGTTCACTGGGTAGATCAGGATATAGATTCTTCTCGATACCTTGCATGTCGTAGCACTTTTCGAAGCGTGAATGTTAGGACACAGAGCCGGAGTGTACGGCCCTTCGATCCACTTCAGGATGAAAGCAAAGCAGGTCAAGATAAAGACAGTCAAATTTTTGACCGCAGATCAGTGCAGGTTTTACATGTGTGCTCGCTTTGAGAGCCCGTCAGGCCCAGAGAGACGTTAGGAGCTCCTGGCTAAGGAGAATGCAGATGCAGATAGAGCCTCCAAAATCGAGAAACGCGTACGTGCAGCGGCCATAGTATGAATATGGTCCACGATCTTGAATATTCGAAGTCAGGCCGGCAGTCGCTACTGCAAATGGAACTTGGCGCTGTCTGTACAAGAAGCATTGTAATTTGTCTGAGTGGTCCGACCTGTTCGACATTCGTTGTCTTGTCCAAGAGGATTTAAATTTTGGCAGGTTTGGTAGTGAGTTGAATTACATAATTCAACAATTCTAACCTCTGACCACGATGTCCTCCGTTTACCAACGGCTCCCCACCTCCGACCGCGACGAGCCGACAAGCCCACCTGCTTACGAGCACGAGCTAGAAGATGCGCGCCCACGTCCACCATCATTTCCTGTAGACCCGCGTTTCGAACAACCAACTCCTTCGCCATGGGCACGAGCGGCGCTCTTGATTTTTACTGTGTTTCTTTTTTGGCTCGCGTTCCGCTTGGGAAGGTCTCCAGCAGGTTGGGCTGGAATTATAGAGTGATGACTATGAAAGGGATGGACTCCGTACAATGTAAGTTCTGCCATGTTATCGAAGAGAACTAGGTGAGACTGAAAAGTCACTCGACAGAACCAATGATTTATCCATATACCAAGTAAAGTGTACAATATAGAGGACAGTTAACCGGACACTGTGTAGTGTGTGGTATTTAGAGCCAACATCTACGTCCTTCGACTGAACGCGAGCGTCTGCAGCACTCTGATCCTTTTCGATATATTTTCAGTACTATCATTTTCGCATATCCCACTCTCCTTTCTCGTCTTCTCCCTTTGAATAACCTTGCTCGACCCAGCCTGGCCTACATACATACAAACTTATGCATCAGTAATTGATCCAGACGATGCCCGAGTGAGTTTTCATTGGTTTTCCCTATTCGTCACCTAGACTCACTTTCTCCCTCGTAGAAAGATTCTTTTGATTCCGTATACTCTCTTGAAATGTTAATCAGGACTTCAAAGTGCGATGAGACTAGAGATGTGAAGTTATTTTCAGGACTGACTTGGGTCTCCCAGTAAGTCGCGGGGTGGAAGATCTCGAAACACTAAGCGCTATGGTATGTCTGGTCAGTTTCAAATCGTCTCAAGGAAAGCGCTAACATTAGATGCTCTGCTACTGATGGTGACATGTTCGACCGTCCAGCCCCGTTTTTGAGCACGAGGTATAAGCAGTCTCTGAAGATGCTAGAGCACCACCCCATTAAGTCACGGACCCATCAAGTACTACATATCAAGGGTGGTATGGTTTATTCCAAGGTAAATTGACAATTCTACAAGAAAGTTGACGGCAAGTTATGAACATTCTTGGAAATGAAAATTGATC
>JABAJX010010131.1:0-12465 GCA_018221735.1 Termitomyces sp. K1Aa
GTTCATTGGATTGGCAAAACAGAGTTGAATAAAGTTGGGTTGATGTTGAAGTCATCAAAGGCTGACTAGCGCTGACTCAATATCACACAATTTGGCTTGATGCATTCCAATTTGGCTTGAATTGGCCCGATCTGGCTAGACTCGATTTTCACTGGGAGTAAGTAGTGTAGTACAGCTCAATCCTGCGCTATAACACGGGTATGGTATCCAAACCTGCTAGGGTTTGCTTCTTGATGTCGTTCAAAGTCTATGCGACGTTTGAAGAACCGCCCGCAACACGCGTATACGGGATGACGCCTCACATGCCCCAGATGGTATTTCAAATCCGCCAGGGATGAGAGACGATGGTTGCAATATCCGCATGTGAGATTACGGATCATTTCTGTTGTGAACCAGTGTCTATCGGACAAGAATGCTTTCAAACAGAATGGCTCAATGTTAGTGGTGCGGGTGTAATAATAGGCATACTTTGATCGTCAATCCAATCCAAATCATCATGCTGTACCAAAGGTCGGTGAGCTTGTGGAATCCTTGGCGCTGGATTGACGAAAACGGCCTGTGGAACAGGTACAGGTTGTTGTTCACCTGCATGGCGGTTTCGTTCGCGTTCGCGTTGTTCCAATAGCAGCTCTTCGTCCCACAATTCACATGAGGGATTGCTCTTGCACTTGCCTTCCGTAGTCGAGGGAGCTATACAAATAGAATATTCAGATGTCGGCACTGGGTAGGAATCGTGCCTGGTGCTCACATCCACACTTGAAGCAGAAATGGAAGCCGCATCGGCAAGTCATATGGTTACAACCATAGGTGTGCTCGACAATAACCTGGAGAGATATGCATATTAAGATAAGAAGGAAGGAAAGATATCTCTATACCATACCGAACAATTGGGACAGCGTCTCCATCGATGCGCCTGAAGTCATATATGAGGATCAGACTACGTACGGGAGCGCTGGAAGAATTTCTCACTTTTGCTAGATCTAAGACGGCACGATCTTCAGGGGACCGTTCGTCAACTGGTAGCGCCTGGACAAATCAGTACCATCATCGATCCTGGACTAACTATACTGGTCTAATACCTGATATTCCTCACAAGTAAGGCCTATCACAGTCATGGGAGTCTATATCATGGACGAGAATATATTGAAGAAAATATTACCTGTATGCCAACGAGTTCGACATGGAATACATATCGTCTGCGAACAAGACGGGCAGGCGGCCTGAGGATCCTCGCTATCTTCGTCTATCTCAAGAAGAGACGAGCATTTGGGATTTGGGCAGAAAAATCGGGGGAGAGAATCAAGTAGTCTTTGATGATGCTATTCAAACAACACATCAAGATTTGCAGAGATCAATGGTAAGTTAAGCCATACCCATTGGACCATACCATCTTCCCCAAGTACCCTTTGTGCAACATCATCGTCGATCCCCTCAGGCCATACAATGAGAGGGCACTCGGGGCATCGGATAGGAAACACAGGGGCGCTTGATTTCCCTACTCCTAAACCATCTGGATCCAGCTTACTTTCAATATACGACGTCAGGCAGGATATACAGTATGCATGTTCCTTCGGGCACGGGAGACGCAAACCGAACGAGAGTCTGTTGGACGAATTCGCAGAAAGAGCTGCATTGATGGGCGTGTGCGTTAAAATGAAAGCTTCCATGCAGATATTGCACATCGGGTAGGGTGTGTTGTCTAAAGAGAGACTATCTTCAAGTTGTTCCAGTTTGACTACAATGTGTGAATGTTTATGAAAAGTCGACGAAGAGAGGCGAACGGACCTGCAACCCCGTCATCAGAGTATTTCATTCGTTTCGTATTGTCCGAAGAACCTAAAGGAGATGAGAGTTGTCGACCCTTGCCTTTGTTTTTCAACGTAAAGGTGCTGTCTTCTTCCTTCTTGACTGGCTTTCCATCTGAGAGAAGGTGGAAAAAGTGACCACGAGTATGAGTGAGAAGTACTTACAGTGATCGGGTTTCACCTCGTCAACAGTGACGTCTTTGGAGGAATTCAGGCCCAGATTTAATGGAGGGTCACTAGTGACACCCATGATGCTGCAGGAATGGGAGACTTCATACTGTATTTCAATAATCCACGAAGCCGCCTACCTTTCAGCATCCTTGATCCGGTCAATATCAGTTTGTCCTTCGTCATCAATAGCCTGGAGTCTACGCGCAAATTCCGCGTCGAGACTAATCTTCCTTTTCAAACGATTAGAGAGGGAATAATATTTGTATATTAAACAATGATTTACCTCTCATTTGCAGCCATTCTTTGGGCCAATTGCCGGTCGACAGTGTTTGTTGTGAAGGCTTCGTTTTGCACTGTGTGTGCATAGGCGGCGTCGCTACTGACAAGTGCATCGGAAACATAAAGCTCGAAAGCAAGATCTACGTCAACATCCAAGTGTTCTTCTTGTTTCGAATACTTTGGAATACGGCCATGTGCGCGAGCAGACGTAGCCAGGACTTGATCAAGTTGGAGTTTTTCGGCCTGTCTGTAGGATTCTAGCATGGCGAGGTCATCTTGCAAAAGCTGTGAAATAAGTTGTTCGCTCAACACATCATGGGTAGTCACAGCCATGTTGAATTCAACAGACTTGATTCTGCCAGATTGTATGCGCGAAAAAGGGGCACATCCAGCCGAAAATGAGTAATTACATAAGTAAGGACCTTTTGTTTTTTTTTTCCAGGAACTCAAGGAGAACAACGCTCCCGAAAACGAAGTTATAACTGTGTTACATGAGATTGACCGTGGCCTCTTTCTCAACGTTAGTCCCCTTCAAAAATCTGTGACCAAATTCAGCTTCGAACTACTTTGAAATCCTTTCAACAGTGTTCTGCCAATAGATCATCGTCTTTCAGACTGATTCTTTACCAATTGTTCTTCAAGTACTTCAAGTTCAAGTTGATGAATGCTGAACGAGCGTCTAGGAGATCCTGTGATATTCCAGGATGAATTCAACATATATTGACGTCGAGTCAGTATAAATACCCCACCTTTCATCGTTTTTTGCACGGTTGTCAGCCTTTGGCGTCCCGGTGGCGGCCCGTTACTCCGATGATAATCAGGACTTATAATGTACTGTACCCTCATCTCACACCGCATCTCTCATTGACTATTATCGACCATGGAAGCAGCATGCTTTAAAGCCGTGGGGAACTTGCTCATGCGCTATATCTGAACTTTCTTGCTGATCTTCCTCTCGCTAGCCCCGCGACCTGGAAATCATTAGGGCTCCAATTCCCCAAATTACAGGCGACCAAGTGCTTATCAAAAGTATGCAACTAAATATTCTTTTCGATGAACATTGATTTGAGTCGACAGTATCTTGCTGCGGCGTGTGTGGCACCGATCATCATTTGGCAGAGGTCAGTAGATGATCGCTTTTATGGTAACGAGCATCAAGGTCCTGAATCTCGATCAGGGGCACTTCTTGTCTGAATTTCCAGTAAGCAGTACATCTAGCAAGCATGTTTCCCCATATCTAACCATCTTCAATCTCATGGGCTTCAGCTTGTGCCAGGACATGAGATCGTGGGTACGATCGCTACTCTGGGCAAATCAGTCCGCAACCTTGCCGTTGGTGATCGTGTCGTCGTTGATCCCACAGTCCTCGTATGTATGTGCCAATAAATTAGAAATCGTTCTTCTCACTCCGCCGCACAGTGCGAAAATTGCCATTTCTGTCGCCGCGGACAACACGTATTGTGTGAAAACTTCAATGGTCTGGGCGTGACAATCGCAGGTGGTTTCGCAGAATATGTTGCAGCGTGAGTCGTTATTCCTTCAAAACTTCTATGTCGAATCTAGTCCGAACAGAGCAGCAAGAAAAGTGTATAAGATATACAATTTGACTGACGAGGAAGCGACGCTAGTAGAACCTACTTCTTGTGTTATTCATGGATTAGACAAACTTAACACTGCTCCTGGCATTGAAGCACTGGTTTTGGGTGCTGGACCAACAGGTAGGTATTGGGTAGGTAGGCTCTTGACATGTTTCATATTCTGAGATTCGCTACTAGGTCTCATTCTTGCCCAACTCTTGAAGCTAAATGGTGCATCTAAGGTGGTTATTGTCGCCAACAAAGGCATTAAAACTCGAGTTGCGCAGGAACTCGATTGCGGTGACGAATATGTTGAATTGGATCGAACAAACCCTGAACCACAATGGGCGGAGCTCAAGAAGACGCATCCATATGGTTTCGATGTCGTCGTACGTCATACAGAGTATTTTTTTTTCCTCGAGCCCTTATCATCTTCAGGTGGAAGCAACGGGATCAGAGAACGTTGCCAATGAAGCTATCAACTACGTGAGGAGAGGCGGTACCCTCCTAATCTATGGCGTATACTCGAATGATTCCCTGGTACATTGGTCACCTTCAAAAATCTTTGGTGACGAGATTCAAGTCTGTAGTTGCCAAGCCTTTTCCCCAGAATCTCAAGTTGAACCTTATCCTTAGATTATCGGTTCATTTGCACAAGCTTACTGCTTTCCTCGTGCGATAAAATATCTTGATAGTGGTAAAATTCGAGTGAAGGGTATGGTAGGTCCAAGGTCACTGCTACACGAAGTTGCGCGGCTTAAAAACTACTGCTATCCAGGTCACAGATATATACGCTATCAAGGATTATCAGAAGGCTCTAGACAAGATGAACAGCAAAGATGCGGTCAAGATTGCGGTCGCCGCCGGGAAAAGAGATTGATAATGCTATGTCCCTTGAGAAGTCGGATTTGGTGCATAATTTGTAACCATATATGCGAACAGCTTGGTGTTCCAAAATTTTAAAAAGGACCTAGTATGCGAGTCTGTATTTCTTCTCCTTGTCTGGATCTTGATCTCCTCAATTTCACTCTCCATGTGTTCAAGCTCTCTTGTGTGGCTTAGGTTTATAGAAGCTTCCAGATGAAACTCTGCGCATGAATCGGTTTCAAAACCATCTGAATCGATTCAGAAATGAGAACAACAGTGACAGAAATTCTGAATCTACAGGACAGCTGACAGGTTTGAATCCGTTGTTTCGAATCGACGGATTCGCTTATGGCTGAATTCCCCTATTGAAATAGATCATGAGAGTCACTCTTTGAAGCTTTGAAAACCAGTCTGAAACACTCCAAAAAGAGGCGCTTCGAGTTATATACGAGTGTACTAGTCACGGCAAACTAGCCATCCATGCTGCGGAATACATTTTTACTTCCACTCCGTACCCCCCTTCTTCTTTGTGTCCTCCCTTTTCTATCGCTCTCACTCAATTCAACCGAGATCTCAACCCCACCTTTCTCCATTCCCGCGCCAAATGACTCCACGCCTGGCCGCTTGGTTTTCCCTTTCCTTGGTGGTCCACCACCCGACACCAGCATATCATCTGCATCTCGTGGTCCCGATGAAGGCATCCAGCTAATCTCCACACCACCATCAGATGTGAAGTGTGGATCGGCCAACGACGATTGGTGCTTTTTAGCGGCGGACGACATGCGCCGCTGACCAAAGGTGGCATTTTTATTGACCGCGTGACTACCATCGGTTTGTGCACGCATGGGCACGAGATTCACGTTACTGGTACGCCCCGGATTGCGATACCTTTCACGAGGTTTGCTAGATACCATCTCGACTCGTGCGTTTTGCTTGCCTGAGCGGCTACGTGACTCATGTCGATTCAACTCTGAGACTCATGGTTAGCGAGGAAAGGGGAGGTTCGAGACATAAGGACGTACCTCCAGCATCACTACTGTCCTCGCTGTCACTATCGTCGTCGCTATCACTGCCCAACCCATCCGAAGATGATTTCTCGCTTTCTTCTTCTTCGTCCTCAACGGCGGTCTTCGGTCTCGTGTCGCTCCGTTGCTGAGCCACTGACGATGGGTTGAGGAGTGCATATTCTCTGCTAGTTTCATCAATAGCATAATCTTTATCCTCGAAGACTGCAGCGAAACGGGGATCGTTGAGAACGCTTGGTCGTTCCTTCTGTTCGGCCTCATCGACTTCCATATCTGCCTCTTCTCTTTCCGCCTTCTTTTGTCTCTTTCGCTCCTCCCTCTTCTTGGCTCGCTCTTCTTCTCGGAGAATTTTCTCCGCCAGTGCCTTGTTGACCTTGACGCCGACCTCCTTCTTGGCGCGTATCCGGGTTTCAGCCATCTTCTCCATCTTTTCGCGGACCATCTTCTCGCGATGCTCAGCATAAGCAAAGGGATTGGCAATGAGGCGTGCAGCTTCGTAGAGCTTGAGTGATACGAAGTAGCCGTGCATATAGGGCTTGAGCGTGGGTGTACCGATAAGATGATCCAGGCCAAGTCTGATGATAATTAGTTGGTTAAGTGAACGAAGGATGAAGACACCCACATTTTGAGTTCGGACCGTTCCACGAACTTGAAGTCCTCGTATACAGACCGCGTTGTCGAATCTTCCATTTCTTCCGTGATATTCTCCAAGAAAGTTGCCCATCGAGGAGCTGGGCCAAGTTGTGGGATGTAGTAGGTAGCCATCTGAATTCCCTCGTTTGCAGTGAGAATTAATCCGCTACCCGGTACGTGGTGTAGGTCGTTCAAGTCATTAGCCGGGGTGATAGAGGCAAAGTTGACTGATGGCTGATGTTACATTCAGTTATGTTGAACACGGTGAGACAAAAGAGAAACGTACAGTATTTCGGTCCCAAATTTTGATGACTTTCTTATCAGCACTGATGACCATATTATCTCCCGCCATCTTACTTCCACCGTCAATCCAAACTACAGTCTTCACCGGTAGACCGTAACCCTGGTCCTTCAATGCGAATGGTCTCGCGCCGCGAATGTCATACAACAATGTATGACCTGTCGAAGTTCCGATAGCATAGGACAATCCATCGTGTCTAGACGAAATGGCTGTCACTGAGAGATCCTCGGAAGTGGTTGTACCCGTGCCGGCCTGCATCAGCCTATTTTTTGGCAACCGTAAGGTGCCAACATTGGATCGTGAACGAGGATCCCAGAATTGAACGGTCCCATCTCCTTCAACTCCTAACGCCAAAAGCTGGTGAGCGGGATTTATGTCAATCACATTTACCCCAGGTATATCGCCATCTTCGCTCGTCAGAACAAGAGGGTTCATGAAGCGTCCCTGGTCAAGGTTGAGACGATAAACCTCATTTCCAGAACCAGCTATGTAGGCGTCACAGGACGGGAAATGGTATGCGAGCGAACGGCCAAAGCGAGGTATTCGTGTGCGGTAGTGATGGCCACCCTGAGTATGAAGTTCTATAGTTCGATCATTCTGCAAGTGTATTGACTTCGTCCAATCATCGGATAACATCTGGAACATATAGCAATCAGTTGCCCAGCTAAAATACTAGCTCGAGTTTGGGACAACTCACGTACAACGAAATCAACATTTTCGGCATCAGTGTGCCTCTCAAATTTTAGAGAGAGTTGGTCCAAATCCCAGACTCGGATCTGAGGTTTATATGTCCCAGTAGCAACGATATGGTGACCATCCCGTGTGGATTTAATGCGGTTGCTGGCTTCGGGGAATTCAAAGCCCTGAATGAGCTCAATCGTGCCTTCAACATGTTCTCGAACCGCGCGTTTTCCTTTCCCTTTTGCCACCCGTTTTCGAGTCAGCCAATCAGGTAGGGATGAAGAAGAACCAGCAGTGGCGCCATTAACTGTATAAACCTTTACATCATTAGCCATAATAGCAAGGAAAAGAAAAAAGACAAAGGTACTGCTGATGTAAGCAAAGTAGAGAAAAGCGTTACTGTCACATTGTACTGTCACGTTCTCGACATCTCAATAATAAATATGTACTCCATCTGGCAGTGGGCGCTACCAACGAATAGAGGGATATAACGGCGAATCATACACTAAGGAACTGCGGAATTATTCAGATATGTCAACGAACCAAGTATTTATCAGTGTTAAAAATTTACTCAAAGTAACCTTGCATTCGGTACCAGTCGCACAAATTGAACTCGGCCCTGATAATGGCAAGACAATATCTTCAGACGCCATGCCATAATGTCGTATAATCGTCCTCTAAGCAGCCTTTCACGTCTCCAGCTACTGGGTTGATCGGAATGCGGGTAGTACTACTTAGGGATTGTAAACGAATTTTAGCTGTATGCTCTTTCTCTTGGGTGCAGCTCTAAAGTTGGCATATATCATGAACATTGCGATATCGATCTGTGTCTTGGGCGGCAGACTCATTTTACATGTGCTTACTGAGAGTGGCAAATCGCTCCGTTTCTCTTGTCGAATCCCACCTGAATTCTCGTATCGCATCTTCCTGCCTATCATCAATGTCATCGAAACTGATTGATAACTTGTCTCTCGGTGGATACGATGCATTTCTCATGTCTATTTCGATTGTTCCATAACTTTGGACGGGTAGGTATAAATACTTTTCAATTCCTGGGCAGTTCGGACGTCTTCACGCTTCTAAAGATATGGACGCACTTGGACAGGAGTACAGGAACATCAATCATTTTTGAAAAATTGCATATGGTAGGCCGGAACTACATTATCCTCCTTCCACGCACCGACACGGAGATATAGGAATACTTACGCTAGGCAACTGCCATTCCTGGTTATCCGTTTATTCGTGGCAGAGTCGACTAACAGATCCACTTCCAACCATGATCCTTTAGCTTTGTTATTCACCGAGAAAAGTTGCATGGTCCTGTGAGCATCTCGTGATAGGGATACTCACACAAACTGAAATCGTTCACCCGTAAGAGAACTTGGACCTCCAGACCTAATCATCAGGGGCTTTCTGAACGAGTCGTCGTTCTGACTGAGGGTAAGTAGAATAATCACGGCTGAGATACATGGTTGACCCGTTGGGGAATGATTAATGATTGATGACCGTACAATGCATTCACTGGACTCGGATGTGGTTGGATATACTCCTGGCTTTTCCGCCACTACCTGTGTCACACAGTTGGGTCGATCGTTTTCAAATTGCTGTCCTGCGAATTCGAAGATCAACCTATGTGAAATTCAAGACACTTCTACAAACTAGATATAGTCTCCATGTGTACAATAGTTTTGTGTGCATGAAGGGATAAATATAGTGCACAATATGTATGGACTGAGCTCTCACTTGTTCCCCTCCCCATACTCTTCACACACGCACTGCCAACCTCGGTCTCCCCTGGCCTAATACGTCTTCTTCTTCTCGTCCACTGAGAGGCCGCCTAGTATAACATGAGTTATGATCAACGTCAAATTATCTTCATCACATACCAGGTCCCATGTTGACGAGAAGAATGAGACCACCAACGATAGCTGCAGAAACGCAAGTCAGTATTATAAAAGAAAGAGGATCGAAAAACCACGGACAAAGCGTTTGGAAGAAGTCATATCTATCATTAATATATCAGTAAGTACAAGGTAAGGAGCGTAGGTAAAGCGTACTTGAGGAAGTCGCGCTGAGGGTGCGCAGAGTGAACAGACCACCAATTGTTGGCGAAAACGTTGAAGATACTCAAGACGACAACGAGAAATGCTGCAGACCATTTCGCCTTGAAACCAACGGCAACCATGACACATGCGGCAAGACCGATTATCGAGACTAAAACACGAGCGATGCTCCATTCGCCCTGTAGGATGAATCCAAGGAATAGGAAGATCAAAAGAACACGTCCGGCAAGTAGGAAACTGTACAATTGTCAATCGCGTTGCATACGCAGACAATGCTGACGCACTATTTTTTGCGGTCCGTTTCACTTATGGTAGGTAGTCCGGCGAATGGCGACTTGCGAGATATCATCGAGTCACTGAACACCATAAACAGACCACCGATGACGCTCAAGTTACGGAGGAAGAAGTTGAGATCGAAGATGAGTCCGTAACCAAAACCTTGAATGATGACAACGGAGAGTAGCCCTGCGACTGCAAACTCCGTATACCGCTTCAAGATGACTGCGCCTGAACCGCTCAACATTGTCTTCGACCCTAATCAGCCAAATACTCAGCACTCGACAGAAACAGCTCACAATGACGTTGATAACGAGGAATAGGTGAGAGATTCCCCATGGAAATTTTCTGTGTCTGGAAGGAAGCGAGAAGTCAGCCGCAAAGAGGTCCGCGGCAAGGATTGAACTCTTACTGTTGTAGATACCAGATTTGATCACCCCACTGTGTGACAATACGCAACGCGTCCTCCAAAAAAGTGACTACAATCAAAAACCGCCCAATAGCCGGCAACTGGGGTTTCAAAGGTTGAGAGTAGATTTCGATGTTATCCTCCACTAGCTGGCTGTACGCCTTCAGTTTTTCGATAGGGTCGTCAGGGTTGGCGGCACGGTAGCCTGTCGACGGTCGTGGATTTGAAAGCCCATGTGGGTCCGGGTTGAAACTGTGCTGTTGAGGGCGAGCGATACTGATGCGGGAGGACATAGTGGTGGTGAGTTTGAGAACCGTAACGGCTGTCGTGTCAAGTTATGGTCACGACGTGGCGAGATATTATGTAATCGTAACTCCCTCACCGCCACTGATCAGGATCACTCACTGTGGGTCCGACTCCGACATCATTTTTTCGCTCGGCGCCTCATTCTGTCACTAGGTACCGAGTTGGATACTCTGTCGTATTCTTACTGGCCCTTCTCTCTTCCGATGTTCCCGGTTACACTTTGGAGAGCGGAATGTTCCAGACATTGCACTTTTTCGGATACAAGTGATACAGTTCGGCCTTTCACGGATCTATGATCATATCATATGTACATACTATCTCAAACCGTGAAAGTCCACAGGCACATCTACATCCTGTTAATGTTTTTTCCGTTCAGGCGCTCATTACACTGATGACGTTTGTAAAGCTATTGTGATCGATATGACGTTCATCTCATATCATGATACTACATCAATATCCTCTATGGCAGATAATATAACACAGCTCGGCATTGAAATATGACGTTCATCTCATATCATGATACTACATCAATATCCTCTATGGCAGATAATATAACACAGCTCGGCATTGAAATAAAGGATGCTAATTGGTCTCGGAAACATTGCGAAAATTTCAACCGTGTGCCGTCGGCCCGTCATGCGAAGTCAAGCACATCGGATCGCTGAGAGAAACAACAAGTAAAACTCTGCCTTAAAAACGAAAACATCCTGCATAACGTTCCTTTAGGTACGCACGACGACAAACACTCAGACATTGGCCATTTTCTTAACCCTACAACTCGGAATTGCAGTGAAAGTAAGCCCTGTAAGTGTGGCACAGCAAGCACCGAGCCCAGAGCTTCCCAATTGAGGCAATTGAGCTTGCGATTTGTCAGAAATTGTGGCTCTAGAAGAGTTATCACCATGGGGTAGAAATTTATATAGGTTAAAGAGAATGCGAAGACTTCAGAGGCTTCAATTGTGTGAAAGGTCCATCTGATTCTTTGACTATACTAGTACAAGTAGTTTGCATCAGGGTTAACTCCGTCTAGGGGGAAGATGATCATGGTATATCTGACCTCAGAAAATGCCGACACCACTCGAGAGGAGGTCAGGAAGACTGATGGAAACATTCTTCTGTTTTGAAAATCTTCGCCGCCGAACAGCTACGCCAGAATAGGTCTCCATGCAATGATTGCATAGACATTTCTTCCGTTACCAACGAGGCTGAACGTTCATGCATCATGTCCATAGAGGCAAAACTTGAGGCAAGTTCGACTAAATG
The DNA here is from genome assembly GCA_018221735.1 of Termitomyces sp. K1Aa. Lineage (NCBI taxonomy): Eukaryota > Fungi > Basidiomycota > Agaricomycetes > Agaricales > Lyophyllaceae > Termitomyces > Termitomyces sp. K1Aa. The sequence continues at coordinate 11,657 of JABAJX010010131.1, forward strand.
ATATCCCATGACATGATCACGTTATCAAAGAGACGATCCTCAAGCACAGGGAAGTTCCCAAACAAGCAAAAAAGGATGGGAACTGAGCATATTGAAGCTGAAGCTTGAAGCATGGCCATGTTCAGGGCTCCCTTTGAAATAGACCCTTCGATTTCGGGCCGACAAGATCCCAACTCCAGGTTCGAATTGATATTCCATGCACGCTATCGAGATTCAGGCTAATGGTTACGGCTCGTTCGCAGTCGTCCCTCCTTAGTGACCGAACACTTCCCAGTGTAGTAAAGTTCTTGATGCATGACGTACTTGCATGTAGTAAATCAGGTGAGGAAAAAAGAAATTCACCCAACGCAAGTGTGAGGTAGATATCGTAAAAGAAGTGGTAACGACAACGGGGAGCCAGATTTTCGGAAAGTGCTGCACGATAGTAACGTTGTCTTGTCACAGCAGATACTATAGTCGATGAATGTGTCAACGAGCTCGGGGGAAAAGAAGCGATCGATTATGGGAGTACTGGAGTTATCTCGTTGAATGTCGTTTGATGTCGTTAAAAGCATGTGTGAGTGTCCAAGTCCTGAAGCTTGAAGTTGGGAGCAAAGAGTCGCCACGTCGAACAGCAACTTCACAATTAAGAGTACATATGGGACACTTGCTCTCCTTTCTTCCGAAGTCCAAAAGCGAGGGCTGTTTGTCACTGAGCATATGAAGGCAATAGCCCCAGACACACTAGGGATATCTTAAATCATAATGCAACATATGGAACCCCAACTTTAGAAGAAAGAATGTCCAGAGATCCATGTGCCCGCTACGAA
>JABAJX010010132.1:0-12404 GCA_018221735.1 Termitomyces sp. K1Aa
GCTTCTGTTACCCGTTATATGTTGAAACACCGTCAACGTGTTTTCATTGACCTTTTCTTCCAGCAATGGGATGACAAAAAATATGAAAATATGGGTAAAATGATTTATGGAAATTATACTCAGGCCCTCCGCATCATCAAGAATGATGGACTTGAAGCTGCAAAGAAACAATTTGACATTGCTGAAGGAGACATCAAAATGGAGACTTGAAGAGAAGGATTATTTTATGAATCTTGGGAAGGAGCCCGAAGAACATCTACTCAAAATTGCATATGTTGAAAGACTCCGTGAGGTTTGTGAGGCAGAGTAAGTGCACTTCTACATAATAGAACAGATAAACTGACCAGATCTATTGAAAGAGAGCAGTATCAATCAACTAATTATTGATTCATAGTTTCAACTCCGAATGAGGCATCAACGGAGACTTATCAATCACAATTGTCAGCTACCTGCAAGCAAGAAACAGAACGGCACCATGCAGATGAATGTTGTGATCAACTTACTTGTGATGTCATTCTACTAGAAGAAAAGCATGGAATCACTCCAGAACAGTGCTGGACGTTCTCCTTGCCTGAATACCTCAAGATTGCTCAGTATCTGTCACACAGAAACTATGAAAAAGTACTTGACAAGCTACAAAAGCTTGTCATTCAGCGTCTCTTTGAGTTACAAAGGCTGAATCTCAGTTACACAGGTAAAAACATCATTTCAATATTTTACCTTTGTACTTAATTTTATTTCAGGTTATAAAATGCGTAGTCATATTGCAAAGTCACTCCAGACATGCTGCAAGGCCATCCAGAATGCAGTCACAGCATACAACAAAGCCGCTTGGGAGCTTGATCCTCTGCAACCAACACTGGACTGGTCACAAGTGGACCTGGCATAAAGAAGGGATCAATGCAGGTAGATCAAACAGTCAAAAATATTGAAGTTGCAGAGGGAGTGAAGAAATTGGATGGACTGGTCAAGGTTGACACTAATGATGCCCCAGACATTGAAGATGATGACGACAATGAAAGGGAAGCACTCAATGGACTTATAAATTTCCTTGGAGATCTTTTGTTGAGTAGATAGAATTATTAGCACCTGTGTTCCGCTTTGAAGACCATCTACTATAAAACGTCATTGTTGACATCTTCCCAAAACCACAATGCCTTTCAACCTTCAGATGTTCGCATCTAAGTATTGTTTGTAGGATTCTTCAAACTCACAGCAAATCCATGCACATTTTCAAAGTAAGTCTACATGAATTCAAAGTTATTTTATCCCAGAAAAGGCCACATATGAACCACTATTGAGTTGGTACTTAGGTTTGACTTGATCAAGTGACTTGTTGAGTGTGTGACTCTGATCGCTTTTTGACTCTCATCCATTCACATTGATTGTCAAGTACTCATGAAACAACTGGAGCAAAGGATTGTGGTTCTTGGTGGCTCGTTACCTGGCCTCAAAGATGCTATATAAGTCTCATTCAATCACTTATAACCTTCTATAACAGTCAATAGGCCCTTCTTCCCCCGCAGAAAGCAACATCGTATCTTTCCTTTACCTGTCAAGTGCTATAGTTACAACAATGCTTTAGATCTCAACCATACACAAGCATTTTTTCAACACATCAAAGACAAGGAGCTTGATGCAAAGGCCATCCAAGATTGTATTTGGAGGTCCCACTTTTTATCACATTTCCATGGTAAATTCTGGGGTGTCTATCTGGGTAAAGTACCAGGAATTTACACCAAGCAGTATGTAGAGCTTCCATGTCTTCATTCTTGACCTTGATTGTCTGTATTGTCTAGGGATGAAGCTGCATCTCAGATCACCAACTTACCCTCAAAATTCGCTTCCAGTGCACAGTTTTCAAATCTTTGAGGCGCCCTTATATTCCTAGCATCAAAGGGTACCAATTATCAGGGTGACAAGGAGCCCGAGCACTGTAAGCTTGGTTAAACCTCCCATTGATAGAATTCTGATATTTTAGACTCCAGCACGCTCACATAGCACAAGTCCCACCAAACAATATATTCCAAAACAACAAACACCGGTCACTAGTCCCTTCAGATTGACTACTTATCCCAACAGTGTTTCCAGTCTGAAAGCTGATTGTACGTCTTTTTCATAATGTTTTATAGTTACTTATTGGATAATATCATAGTCAATACCCACTCACTTGGCTTGTCAACATCTCTGAGTTATACCGAGTTGACATCTTTGAGCCCCACCAAGTCACCGGCTGTTTTCCTGCCATGGGTCTATCAGCATGTCCGTTCACTGTCAGATATCACTTCCACTGTCAACTCACCCCTCCTTTGCGACCCCCACCATACTATCTACTTTGGAAGAGTTGTGGAATTGTATTTTAATAGTCACGGATATGATCAGGAGGCCATCAAGTCCATTCATCAAAGCCCAAGGTGTTTGCTCAGAGTTCATCAGGGTCATCTGCTTTGAAGGCCTCTGCAACGAGAGGCTGAATGGATTTGGGAGAATATACTGTTGAACTTGAGGACTGTCACTCATTGAGTACCTCCTCCCTGAATTTATCACATGTAATTGATTGTCACAAAAACTCTATGAAATCTCTTGTCACATTGTATGTCCGTTAAGTTTTCTGTTTCCTACTCACTATATGGCCCCACTGTTAAAAACTATTGACCCCCCCAAGCGCTATTGCAACGAGACACATTGAAAAGTGGTCAAAGGCATTCTATGTTGTAAACCCCATTGAGTCAAGAATAAGCGCCAGGTTATCAAGAAGACTGCCGCAGAGAAGGCTGAAGCCAAGGCAAAACCGTGATGCTTCTTGCATGGAGTACAAAGAAGCACTTCAAGCAATTACTGACATGATCCATCTGGAAGCTGTCAAGCTTTATGAAAGGTTTGGTGGACATCCCCTTCACTCTTGCAAATGAAAGTAAGCCTAAGATTTTTCAAACCCATTGCCATTGTTATGTATGCAACTATTGGCATCACAGATCTTGTGGCTGGTGAACCAAGACAGAAGGCCCCCCAGCTGTCAGAAGCAGTACGGGAGAAACAGAACACAATGTCAGAGGAAGCCAAAATCGCTGTCACAGACCCCCTCATGAAAGAACTCGAGGATCATTGTGATAACATAACTTATGGTAGGCACAATACTGCATTAGGAACATTCAACAATTTAATGCAGAGCCTTTGGCAACTGGAACGCTATGACAGGCGGAGATGTGTACTTCAGGAATCCACCTTCAGATAGCCGCAATCCAGTTTGGAAACATCTTGGTTATGCGCATGCCCCGGGGAAGGAAACACTGGAGACGTGTCAGAAAAAGTGGTCAGAAAAGAACTGCAACAATTGCAAGGAAACCACATGGAATAGACCTAAGTGGCACCTGGAGATGGGCACAAAAAGCAGAAATTGGATCGCCATATGCTGAACAAATTGAATGGATCCTGGAGAAGGGGTACTCCCAATTCCACGCCTACAACCGAGGAAGCAAATGCCATAGGTTCTTTGTCAAGGAAGTATCCGGCATCAAGGGGCAACAATATTACCATATAATGGACCACAGGATGGAGATGAGAACGTTGATTAAAGGAACTATTGTGGAACGGGAAGGATTCAACCTGCGGCAGTGGTATTGCAAGCAAGTATGGCAAAGTGCACGAGCAACTGTAAACTTCAACTCCTCATTCTGGACTTTGACCATTGAGTTGGGTCTGACATATCTGGAGGAAGGACCAAAGGAAGATTTGGGCTTTTGGCATGAGGAATTCAGTGAACTAATGTCCCATATACTCCGAGAAATTGAGACTTATGACCCCAACATTCACCCAGCCAGTGAAGAAGATATTGAGGTATTTGCCATAAAACCTGCAAGAAGCCAAGTCAACGAGAGATCTATGATTGAACAAAATACTTCAGTACCCAAGGATCCCTCCCAAATGATACCCGACCCTGTTGTGATCAGGATCTTGATTGAGGGACAACCAGTAAGGGCACTGCTAGATTCCGGTTCACTGGGGGACTTTGTGTCCACCACACTGGTGGAACGGTTACAATTGAGAAAACAAGACTTAGTGACACCCCTCAATGTTCAAATGGCAGCCCAAGGATTGAGATCAAAAATTAACTTCTCTGTGGAGGCTCAAATGGGCTATCAGGATATCAATGAAGTGCAAACCTTTGACATCATGAATCTATCTGGATACAACGTAATTTTAGGGACACCATGGTTTTATCAACATAAGGTGATGCTTGGTCTAAATCCCGCCTGAGTAATCATTGGAAGTAATACCTCAGTAATGATGAAAGGTTCTGGGGTACAAAAATTAGCCTCCCACACAATGCAGGTTTACAAGGAACACCTAGAAGAAGTAAGAGCCAACCTGCTGAAATATGCTAAGCCCATTTGCAAGAAAGCCTCGGAAGTTCCCTTACCGCCACTTAGGGCCATCAACCACAAAATACCACTAATTGACAAGAACAAAGTATACCCTTGGAGACCTTCAAATACAGAAATCCACTTCCTGTTATTACTTCAGGATGGGTTGCTCAACCCACAGTTGTACATCCACAGCAAACAAATGTCATGGATTGTGGTGTATGGGTCATTGCTAATGTTGCAGCTGTCCTTGCAGGTTTTCCTATGACATGTATTCAAGAGCATGATATTTCTATAATTTGATCCTCACTTTTAGAAACTTTATGTGCATTACCTGTTTATTGATTGGAATACAATATTGTCTCTTAGAAGACTGGGTTTGGATATCTCCAAAAAAACTACATAGTTTTGATTTGTCATTGTTAGACAATCTCTGCATAAAACCTTGTATTTCTTATGAATATCTTATCATCTATGAGCCTGCTCTGGAGACTCAGGCCTGGAACTACGGGGTTGGGCAGGTATGGATGATAAGTTTGCACTAGCCTCTCTATCAACCGTCTCTCATATTTCTCACTAAATCTACAAATGGCCCTATGTCCACCTCAAAACAAGAACTAAAATCTTTTGTACTTGTGTTTGGAATGAACTTGTCTTGTTGCAAAGTGTGTCATCCTCTCCTTTCATTCTCCTACCTATTCCAAATCTATTCTCAAGTTTCCAACTTTCCTGTCAGGCTGTATTGTCCTATGTTTGTTCCCATCCCATGTTGGTATCATTTGATCCCATGTCTTTTGCTAGTTTACATTTTTATTTTTTATCTTCTACCACATACCTTCTTTCTTTGTAAATCTCCAAGCCACTCTCATCACTGTATTTTTATACAGACACAATTGATGCAATTAGTACTGAACATAGTTGGCATCTAAAAAAAAGAGATTGATACAAGAACTCTTTTGCTGCATACACTGTCACCACATCATGTCTCTCCAGCATTGTATACATCTCTAGCTCCTCCAGACAGCTCAAAACTTTTAAAATGTCCTTTGACACCACCTCTGATCAACTCCACTTGACATCTACCCCTGCTAACTGCAATATCTCATGTTGGTAAGTTACCATCCTTTTATTGTACCTCTCCACATGTGCTAAGGTATTGCAGATAGCATCAACATTGTGGCTCATCATGTAGGCCTTGTATAGGGATTCAAAGAAATCAAATTGTGAGTTGCCAACCACTTTGCAATCTGCTCAACCCTGATCAACCCTGATAGTCCAGTACAATACATGACTGGGGTCATTCCTATATCACGACATAGGTTACAAGTGTCCTTGGCAATGGTAAAAAGACCTACCTGGAAGACATCTCACCGCTGTTGAAGTTCTTCATCTGAATGAGATTTGATGAAGACTTGTCTCAATTGCATTTCCTAGGCCTGATTTGTATTCTACTCTATGTAAGAATAGAGCTCAGGGGTGATCAACTCTGGTACATACCATTCTGCCTTATGTTTTTGATAATCTTCCTGGCAGCGAGTATTAATAGCTGATTTGTTCCTGCAATCAGATTTGTATCAATATATGACTATATGAGATAGCAAATTGGCCACTCACTTGGTAGCATTGACAACTTTTAGCATTTGCAGCAAGCCTTTGCTCTTTGTCCGTGTGGTGGAGGCGGTGGCGTCCCATATTTGAAGAGGGAGAACAGATGTTGGGGGATCAAGGTTAAGTTCAAGTTGAAAGCAATTGCCAAATCCTGTCTTATCTTTTTATTCTTAGCCTTACCTTTTTATCTGGCCACCATATTCTGGACTCAACTTCACTGGTGGATACAATAGCCCTCTCATATTATCATGGCTAAATTTTAGAGGCTCTTGTTGACTCTTGACCTTCCAAAACACTCTCAAAATGTTGGTGGGTATCTGGGCTGAGTGTGTGGCTGTGTGAATTGAGCACTTAACAGCTGACCACCAAACCCTTTAACCTTTTCCCAGAAAGCATACAAAGAAAATTCAGAGGGTAAGTCAAACGTCTTGATCACTCCACCAGCTTGCTGCTCACTGAAAAATAACAATCCCCCAATCCAAAAGAGCTTGAAGCACGACTAGCCCATGCAAAAAGGAGGAAAAAACTTTTTTTGAGGCAATTGAACTGTGCTACCATGCTGCATTGAAGCAGAAAGAACTGACAACATTCTTTGAGCTTCTGCATGTACTTTACAAGGACAGATTTCCACTGGATGGAAAGTCTATGTCAGCTACAGAGTTGGCACGCTTTCTTCATTGCCAAGCTTTCATATCTATATATGTAAGTCTTGTTTTGATAACCTTTTCCAGACAATGTAGATGGGTTTCCAGTATGGAAAAACCTATTTCAAGAAAGAGAAGGACGTTAAAAATTGTTACTGTCCATTTATATTGACAGATCTATCTAGAAAAATGAGTATTTTGTGTTTGCCAGGCTTGGGAGCTACCTTACCTCCCATCAATACCTAGTTGCAATCTCTACCAATGAACATGCACTTGTGGAGAAAAATCCAAAGAACCTCCCTGGTTTTCTGTACCATTGTATTTTCAACAAGCTCCAGGACAGACCGTACTCATTCAAGGGTTGCACCTAGTCAACTGTAACAAGCTTCAGATTAGACCCTACCTGTGCTAGTGTTTTATCTGGTCTAACTGTATCTATCTACATGAAATCTTTATTTGTTGTTGCTTGTATGAAATCAGTCAAGTTTTGATTGACATTGCAATATACAAGAAATACATGGACTGCAGTACAAGAAATACATAAGTTATAACTTAAATACATCAAGTGCACTGTAAAGTATGCAGAAAGAGTACAGCAGTTGGAGCCTACATGCATGTGCACTCCCCATAGTGATGGTGTAGATATGGAATCGAACAGAATGGATGGTGACATAAATCCAGTTGGGCGTCTTTCATGTCAAGCTTGCATTGGCACTTGAGATTGAGGTCTTCCCAGCATGCTGGAGCTGTAGGTTGGCAAGAATCATGAAGCAAAAAAAAGAATACCACATACTAGGAAGCTGCTCCTGGTAAGTAGGATACCCCAAATCAAGTAATCATTGTTTCCAGGGTAGTGCATACTACACTTGACATAAGCCCCACATCCTGTGCTTCTTGTTTCCTCTGTAAGCTCTTTTCAAGTGCCAGACAGGTTACCCAAACTGAAAAGACTCAATTCAACAGGCAAGTTGTACTTATCTTCAAAAGTTACATACATACATGTGCCTTCTCTGCCTCTGCTACTTCTTCTTTACAAATGAATGCTTCAAATTCTACTAAAAAGAAGTGAGATCACCAAGCTAATATCATAGTGGAATATATATACGTACATATCCTCAATGTAGTCATCAGTGAGCACAGATGGTTGACCATCTTGAACATTGTTGCTGGGACCAGAGCAGGAGAGATTGGCCATTTTGTCCAGGAAGGAGTATGAGTTAGGATGGTGAGAAGGAAGATGTTGGAGTAAATGATGTTGGAATAAACCAATGTGTAAAAACACATCACACATTTGGGTTGGAACCCAAACCTTTGTTGAAATGAAGAGGTTTCAAGTCAATGTGATGAGTGGGAAACCTGAGTCAGCAATCACATAAGTCTGATGGCCTGGAGGTTGGTCCAGACTCCAGACGGTCCAGACCTACAATGTGGCAGGTACCTAATTGCTCCATCTGCTCTTCAACTCTCCTTCACCCCCTATTTGACCTCAAATATCTTACCAGAATTTAATCATGTATGTTTTCTTGCAAACACCTGTCTATTATCTGAATCTATAGCACCATTTTACAGGGAAACAGGGTCTTGCACATATCCTCGTTAGTTGGATTAGGTATTCTCAAGTACTTCTCTGTCATTGTGCAACCTGTCAATCATGACTTCATCTCTTGTACTGGCAACCTTGCATGCCTATGGTATGTTTTATGTATTTTTGGAGGAAGACCAACTTACATCTGGTCAACAGATGCAATTCCATGCATACATATTTAGGAGGGCATGGTGGAATGGACAACATGGAAAATAATGGCCACTGGAACCTCTGTGACCATGTACCCCTCACTCTGTTGGGTTCAAAGACTGAACAAGGATGGTAATTTTGCATGGTGTTGTGCCAAAACAGCTACTTTGCCTCTTCAGTCTTATAAAATGTCTTCTAAAATACCTCTGTCCCAGCCCAGCTGCCTGATTCACATAATCTTGGATTTGTTGACAATGTCAATGACTATTTTGATGGCCTAGATGATGACATTATTGCCAGCATGGCATACAATCACTCTTCACTCTCATTGACCCTGGATCATGCTAGCAAAGGCCATATGACAGTCAAGGAGACTGCCCACACCCAAACTTATGATGTGCCTATTGAGAAGGAACCTACACCTCTGAAGGAGGAAAAGCCTGTGGCACGTTCTATATTGGAGAACTTTTACCTTGCCAGTGGGTATGAGGAGATCAGGTTGCCACCCAGTCCCAAGTCTCAGCACACTCCTAGCGCTACGCTGTCTGACACAGACCCTTCTGTGGTTGATCTGATGCCTTGTCAATGCCATCTTCAAAGTTTTGTACTCAACAAAAATCCCCTTCTGATGGTTGCCCCTTGAACACCACTCTCAAGCACCAAGAACACTTTATGTCAATCAAGAAAACCTTCACCAAACTCTCTTGCCTAGTGAAGCAACCTGTCTCACAAGTCAAAAAGTGGTTCTATTCTGGATTGAGGGTCTCCAGATCCACAAACAAATAGAACCTGTATCAGGTGTATTTCAAGAAGCATTGCAATGACAAGCTTGAGTGTTGTGGGCTGGAAGATGGTGCAGGTAAGCAGTCTCAATTCTTTTGTGTATGCTTTTCTGAGACTTCATACAGATGTGGATTGTTGGCCTACCTTTCAGACGCACTACAATAATAATACAGAAGCCTTTCTCTGCGCCTTGCTTGATTTTGACTGTTCAGCCAATTACAAAGAAACTCAACAACAACAATCACAAAACTTTCAGAAGCATTGCAACAAGATTCAAAAACTGGTATCAATTTGACTATCTATTCCTTTTATCAGTATTTAACCATATTATAGAACTAAGAAGGTTTGGATAATTGGTTCCAGACATTTGTTGTTGTTGTTGGAGACTGTCTTCAAGAGGATCAAAACTACTCAGTGAGTAATTTGGCTGTGCTCGCCACCCATTTGCTTATACATAATATTGCCATTGGTGGCAACTGAAGATGCTGGTCACTGTTGGTCTGGCAATTGTCTACTCTGAGCTACACTCCCTAACCACCTTGTTGGCATATCCCATGTTATTACTGGGTGGCCTCTGAGTTGTGCAATGCCCAATGAGACAAGTCAACATGGAAAAGGCAAACAAGGGATCAAGGACCTTGGTAACAAAGACGGCCATGTTCTCTTGACTTCCTTGCAAAGTGGCAAGCTCAAGTTACTCAAGGCCAATCCTGAGAAAATCAAAAAGGAAGACATTGCTGTCATTACCACTGCAGACCCAACTAGCAATAATGCATCAGAAGTCCCTTTGCTACAGGAAGGATGTTCTATGGTTATTTCTCCCTCAAAAACCATGCTGCAACCTGTGGTAGGCACCAAAAGGCTTCAAAGCCTGTCATTGAGATCAATTTTGATGCAGAAGAGCCAACAAACAGGTCCAACCCACCGCCACCCACCCTTGTCTCCCAAAGGCAGCAACCTCACCAGAAAGTTGTAGTTACAGTTAGTAGTGACATGGACAATGAGTCTACAAACAACAACCCAGACTCTCTTCTTCTGGTCTCACAAAAGCAGCCTTCTAAAACAAGTTGTGCCATCACTGTCAGTAGTGAAACTAATGTTGATCCACCCACAAAAGACAAATCCAATCCACCCCTTCCTACCTCCAGTAAGCCACCCTCTTTTGAAGAACAAGTCCCTCCCAGAACCATTCCATTCCAAATAGCATGTCATTGTCAATTATACTGACTCCAAAAACAAAGTCAATGAAGCCCTCTCTGACTCCAATCAGCATTGTTGGCTTTCTCCACTTGATGCCAGCAAAGATCCCATTGGCTCTGATAATTACAAGGATGGCCGGGACAACAACAAGTCTGAAGGTGGGAATGTAGTTACTCCTTGTAGTTGCCATACTTGCACAAAGGCTAAGAGGAAGAGTATCAAGGGGAAGGGCAAGGGGAAGGGGAAGGATGATGTGATCACTGGCAGTGCAAAGCCCTCAAAGCTTGAGAAGTCTAGCAAAACATCCTCTTCAAATATCAAATGAAGTGTCCCCTCTGCTTGCACCACACCAACAAAGCAGCTTCTACTCTGGCTAAGCAAAGTGTCCTGCCAACTTCTGTTTGCTCTGACCAAGCAGTATCCACATCAACAACCTCAGCAACTATGGCAGTACCTCCACCTTTCCAGGCTAAGTCCATGCCCACTGGCAAGGCCCTTGCTTGACCTACAGCTCCTGGTTGACCTATAGCTCCTGGTCAACCAGCTCTTGCACAACCTGCAGCTCCTGCACAGCCCATAGCTCCTCCTGCACAACTCACAGCCTCTGTGCAATCCAAGCCTAGTCAACCCCACTCCAGCAGCAAGCCCATGGCAGCAGCAGCAGTTCCTACTGCCAATCTGCAGACAGTGATAACCTTGCATGGACCTGCACTGCTTGCACCAAAAATGTCAAGCATAGTTCCTCCACCCACCCATCCAAAAACTGGGCAAAACATTGTAGACAGCTTCCCCCCTTCAGATCTTCAGTGCTTCAGTGCTTCCAAGGGTTGAGGTTTATGCCAGCTGACTCTGCACCTCAATCCTGGAGTCTGACCATTTTGAGACTCAAGTGGAGGAGGACCCTTATCTTTCCCAAGGCTTCAACAAGAATGGCTATCCTTTTGATGCTGAGATCTATGACAATGCTGGCTATACCATGGGGCCTGCATACAAGAACTTTGACATGCATAATGGACCAAGATCGGCATACATCCAATTCCATCCTCTCACTATTCAAGTGCTTGTCTCCTTAGAGGTCATGCAAGATACCCTCTCCATCCATACCCATGTCAAGCCTCCATCACTATGCAATATCAACTCCCCCAACAAGGAGCTTGTTCTTGTCATACAATGTGCTATAGCATGCAACATGCACCACCACCACCTTGTGGTCCCCAACATGCGCTGACCCACAGTTGTGGAGCATCCAATGCAGGTCCTTTGTGTTTGCTGTATTGCAGTGGCCAGTTTTGAGGCTCATCAGACCAGTATGAATAGGGGGATGATAGCATTAACTCCAATATGCTCAGTTAACATTGATAATCTTGTAGTTTCTTGATAAGTATCAAGTGTCCAAGTTGCCAAGTTTTTTGATAACGTTTAGTGTTTACAGGTCCGGTTGCTGCAACCAGAAAAAGACCAGCAACTGGACTGGACTGGACCGCAAAGGACCGGACCATTGGTTGCACCCCTGTAGGAACTGGTTGCGGTTGTGGTTGCCTTATAAAAATTATTTGCAATGGACCGGTGAAAAACTGGTTTAGACCAGCTGCAACCGGTCCTGGTTTCAGCGGCAGTACATGTTGGCTAAGGCACATATAGAACTACTTAAAAGCTCTAAAATGAGCTCTGGATCATCCAATTTGGTGAAGGATTGACCAAGATATGGTCATTTCTGGACCAATTTGCACAAACAAGGGTTTATTTTGAAGCTCCTAGGTAGTACTATACATGCAGTGACCAGTCATAACCGGTCTGCAACCAGTCTAGACCAGTGGCACCTAAAACCGGTTGCAACCAGTTGCACAACCAGAAATTACAACCCATTGCACTTGCAACTGCAGTCCGGTCCGGTCTTTTGACTTTTTGAGGAAATGAGCAACCGGTTGCCGTTGCTGTTGCCCAAAATTTGGGCAAAAAACTGGACCAGACCTTTAAACACTAATAATGTTTGTATGTAACATAACTGCAAATGTTATTTTTTCTTGGCGCCATAATTGATATTCAATGAACAAGAGAAGATTGAACACA
>JABAJX010010133.1:0-12347 GCA_018221735.1 Termitomyces sp. K1Aa
GAGATATAGTCAATATACTGCCTTCAATGTATTTTCATAGAAGCCTGATTAATCCTGCCACCATTTGTGTATTATGAACAGGTGGTGGCGGGCATTTCCATTCATAATGGCGGGCACTCGACCCGCCATTGTCACCCTGTCCAGTACATTCCAACAGTGGCCACTGGCACTGTATTGTACATTACATTGTATTACTTTCCGTGGCCATGTTTAGTTCATACATTGTAGGCCTTCCGCTGTGTTCTAGCGGACTCTGCTGGCCATGTACCAAACATTAAAAATCGAACTCCGCTACAATGTATGACACGTGTGCACCCTGCGCCCTACCCTGGGATTTACCCGTGCCTGACAGCTCGGGTACCGGGTAGCTATATGGTCACGCGTTGCGCCAATTGTTAGCTTCAAAATGAGCCCCAGATCATGCTAATAGGTACATAATTGACTGAGACACAGTCAGAATACAGTCATGACCGGGTTTTGTACATCAGACACTGTATTCTGACTGTATTTCAATCATATCTGAACCAATACCCGGGACCCGACCTGTACCCCACATTACCCGAGCAACCCCACGAAATACCCGACCCGACCCATACCCCATTCACTGGGGTCAGATCGGATCGGGTCAGGGTTCGGGTCAGGATGAAATTACCCCAGGGTAACCCGTGGTGAACACTAACAATGACGTGTTGCATAATCCATTGTTTGACTTGTGTAATTGGTATTCAACCTGCATCAATCAGGGTTACGACTGTATCAACTCAACCAAATTAAGAGATACATTCGATGACGGTCCGTCTCCTGTCTTCCGACTGGACAAGCAACCAATGGGCCTGCCGGATCCGTTAGAAAAAAAGCATCATATGACTTCTCTAGTATTATATGGTCAGCAGGTGGAATGAGGCACCTACCCTGCCATCCAACAAAATACCACCAGAAGGAAAGCCACGGGACAAACTATTCCCAAGCCTCTGGTAATTGTGGTAAGCTTAGATGGGCACCCAGTGCAAGCTCTGGTGGATTCGGGTTCCTTAGGAGACTTTGTGTCCACTACTTCCGTTGAACAGTTAAAATTAAAGAAAATAGAATTAAGTGAACCTGTGCTGGTACAGTTGGCCATACAAGGGTCTCAATTGCGAGTAAAATATGGTGCTATGGGCACAATTTGAATACTAGGAACACCTTGGATATATCAACACAAAGTTACCTTTGGATTGAATCCTTCCCACGTTATGATTGGTAGCACCACTGTGTTACCCATGATTGAAGGAGCGGGAGTCAGCTGACTATCCTCAAGAGCTGTAAAGCTATATGACAAAAACCTAGAGTGGCAGGAGAACCACCACATTTGCAGATTGTTAGTGATCTGAAGGCCAGGAATACAAATACTCATAAGAAGTCATCACCTCTTCCTGACGTGGAAGGAATTTTGAAATGAGCTGCACGTGCAAAATATCAATTGATTATTGACGGCCAAGATGCCTATGAGCAAATCTGCATGAAACCCAAGCATGTTGAAAGGACAACAATGACAACACCTGATAGAAATATGGTCAGCCATGTTATCCAGCAAGGTGATTGCAACATGCCTGCGACTTACCAGGCACTCATGAACTACCTATTTGCCACTCACCTTGGCCAATTTATGGATGTATACTTAGATAATGTTATAATATATTCTGAAACTTTGGAAGACCATGTGAAACACGTAAAAATTGTATTAGACATCTTAAAGCAGGAAAAACTCTACCTTAGCAAAAGGAAATTGCATTTTTTGTGTCAAGAAATGAAGGTCTTGGGACGTGTAGTCAATAACAAGGGTATCCAAATGGATCCTGACAAAGTTGATGTGGTGGTACAATGGAAGATGCTTACAAATTGAAACTTGCTGCAAGGGTTTCTTGGGACTGCAGAATACCTTGCCAATGACATTGATAGGGTACAAGTTCCCATGGAAATCTTACACTTGTTAATCACAGATACAGTTCCCTTCTGTTGGGAGTACATCCACCAAAGGGCCTTCAAAGATGTAAAAGAGTTAGCTTCATGATGCAAAGACCACCACCACAAACCTTTGAACTACGGACCTGATGCGCCACCTGTGAATATGGTCACTGACAGATGCATCACTGGCATTGCTGGGGTGATCAGTCAAGGGGAAGACTGGAAGATGGCAAACATTGCTGCCTTCTTTTCTGCAAAATTGAATTTGTATCCAGTACACAAAATTGAGATGTTGGGAGGCATTGAGACAATGCTATGCCACTGGGACATCCTACAAGGAGTTAAGTTTAGATGGTTCACAGACTACAAAAGATTAATTCATCTTATGGAGCAAAAGAACCTGTCTGGGTGCCAGGCCTGCTGGTTGGAGAAGATATTGGAATTTGACTTCAGAATTGAGTATGTGCCAGGTGCAGAAAATATACTGTCAGATGTGCTATCTAGGTTATATTCCAATGAACAACCTGATACATACTTTGATGTGATAGACAATGATGGGTTAGATAGACAGCTGGTGTTGATGCCTGTATTTGTTGGAATGGAGGGCAAGAGTTCCTTGCTCCTAATTGACAACAAAGCTGCAGACAGGGGTAATGACCCTCAGCCAGCAAAGAAGAAAAGAACATACCAAAAGAAGATCATTGAACCTGCTGAAACTGGTAGGTCAGAAACCTATAAGGAATTTGTGGCAAGAACAGTGCCACATTTTGTCCCCAAGGGCTCTAGGGAGCAAAATGAGGGGGGAAAGGTAGCCCAGCTACCCAACCCAACTCCCCAGACAACTTGACAAACGGAGAGCAGAAACTCACAATAAAGCTGCCAGCAAGAAAGAAATTACCTTTACCTAATGTTGATATGGCATCACAGCTGGAAGTAAGCGCCCAATCAACAAGTATCCAAACTTGAAAAAGCTCTGGCATCTACATCTCAGAACCTGACAGAGAGAATCAAGACACTCACCCCTCTGAGTCTAGAAGCATTGCTTGCAGCAGAAAAAGACCCGATTGATCTGGTGGCATGTCTTAAGGGACAATACCACAAAGACAAGTTGTTCACAACAATCCTTGACAACCCAAAAGGATTCAAGAACTACAAAGTAACCAAGGATAAGGTGGTATACCTCAAAGCTGGAGGTAAGAAACACTTATGTATCCCTGCTAGTTTGAGGCCGTAATGCCTGGGAGATAGTGATCTCTGAGGCACATTTGCTGCTTGCACACTTAGGCGCACAAAAAACTTTACTATACCTTCACAATCATGTGTGGTAGAAATCCATGACCCACGGCATACAGGAATTTTGCAATACATGTTCAACTTGTTGAAGAAACAAACCCTCAAATCAGAGGCCTTATGGCTGGCGTTCAACCACAGAATCCTCAACCTTTTTACTATAATTGTAACCATTTCCCAACTCTCCCACCTGTTGTTCCCACTCCCATTCCACACCATCCTCATAGTCCTCCTCAGGTCCATGCATATAATCTCCCTCCTTGTCCAATTCACATTGCCAATCCCATAGAAGTAACTGTTTCAGATACTAAACTACTCAGTCTTAATACAATACCTATTCTTAAAAGTGCTGTGGATTGAGTCTCATGGGAAGCGGCAGTTACATGGGTCATAATGAGTGTTGGTTTGTGTGGCCATATCTGTTGAGTCTCAGAGGTGGGGGACCTCATTGATCCCACCAGTTGTGCTGTTCTGCCTCCTCCATATGGCTTTGGCTCCGTGCCAGAGGAAGAGGAAGCCTATTGTATCTTCTGGGTGAATGATGAAATTGCAGATCATGTTTTAGTAGGAAAACTTGGGGCAGATATCACCAACTCTCTTCCCCCCAAACACACAGGCCCTTATGATCTACTGAGTCAAACGGCCTGCAATACTCTAGCTTTCCTTCACAAATGTTTCAGCGTTGGAAGTGCAGTCACAGCTGATATCACCAAAGATAGGGTTTTTCCAATTGACAGCGACTAACTCTAGCCATGTCAATTCCTATGTCAAATCATGGCAATCTGCGATTTCACAACTTGCTGGGTCTCTGTGGGACTTGATGCCATTCCAGAGGACTCAAAAATTTGTTAACGGTCTGCCAAACTTTGGCGAGTTCATTGTTCTCAAGTTGAAAGTTTGTTCATACTGGCGATCTCACAACTCACTTGACCAAGCTACTTTTGACTTCGCATCTCTGGCTGATGAGGCAATCAATATGAATGTGTTCTACAACAATTCACCGCAATCTCAGTGTCCTTGAACTACAAACAACACAACAAATCTGATGTCATCAACGGTCAACTCATAACCATCAACAACCAATAACAACAACAATACTCCACCTGCCAATTGAGTACAATGTTCAAATTGCAACATGTTTGGGCACACTATAGATCAATGTTGGCAGAAGGGTGGTGGCATGGAAAACGGTAGAAATCCTGCACAAACTCGGAATAGAGCAAACTTGGCAGCTGAGGCTGAACATCCCTTATCTCCACTACAACAAGTTGAAGAAATAGAAGAGTCTGATGTAACTACTGCCAAGAAGGCAAATGACATTCAACTTCCTGCTTATGACTCTGGTCTTCCTAAGGCGACTACTTTGGCATTATACGATGACTTCTTGCAATTGGCAGATCCAAAGGTCCTTGTTCAACTTCATCTTTGATTCCGGTTGCACAATACACATCATAAAAGATTGTCAAGATTTCTGGACATATCACCCAGAATTGGCAATTTCTGTCAGCACGGCAAACAATGGTCTACTTCAGACTAAAGCTTGTGGCAAAGTCTGTTTTTGTGCTCATATTAATGGAAAGAACGTAATCTTGATCCTCAAAGAATGTCTTCATGCTCCAGACATTCTGATAAACCTCATCTTGGTTGGATCCATGGTGGAACATGATTTCAGCCTCAATTTCAAGAAAGATTCTACCTCTATATTCTTCCCCACCTTGATGCCCTTAGGTTGGTGGTCAAGCCATCAAAGCCACCATCCTGAATCAACTATCATTTCTACATTGCAACTGTGTCCGCCCTCCTGATCCTATATCTGATTTGATTCTCAATTTTGCCGCACCAGCATTCTTTCCAAAAGTCATAGTCACACCAGAAATATGGCACAGTTGTCTTGGTCACTCTAGTCAGGACTCAATGCAAGTGGTTCTTACAAAGAACTATGCTGATGGGGTTGAGTATCAAGGTCCCATCACTGACAATTATTGTATCCCATGCATCATTGGGAAACAACCTGCATGTCTTTACAATCACTATGGTCATAGAGCTTCAGCCATTGGTGATCTTGTCCATATAGATTCATGTGGTCCTTTTCCTGTTTAGTTTGCAAATGGAAAGACCTCCCATTTTCATACCATCCTTGACAACTACTCCAATTTTGGCAGCACTGCGCTCCTTCAGACACAGGACCAGGCAACAAAACATTTTAAGCGGGTAGAAGCGAACTGGGAACTGAAGTCAGAGAATTGTATCAAAGTTGTTTGTTCTGATAGTGCAAAGGAGTTTGTTTTGGGAGCTTTACAGGACTATCTTGTCACTTGGAGAATTGACAAGCACAGCACCCTATGCTCATTCTCAAAATGGCAAGGCCAAACGATTCATTCATACCATTGAAGATACTGCTCAGATGCTCATTGCTGAGTCTGGCCTTCCAATATCTTTCCTAGGTGATGCCATTCTTACTGTGCAATAACTGAAAAATTGTCTTCCAACTACCACCTTCCCTGCATTAACAACACTTTTTGAGATCATGAAAGGTTGCAAACCAAATCTTTCACAACTTTGAGTATGGGGTTGTCAATGTTTTGTCTATTGGCCTAAAGAGATTTGTTCTAAGGGTGGAGAACAACACTTTGAAGCTATCTTTGTAAGATACAATGAGAATTGTCTTGGTTGGCGAGTCCGCAATTTAAATAGCAAATACTTCTTTTTGCGCAATGTCTTTTTCAATGAAAATGTCAAGAGTCATCTACAACCACGCAGACTTGCTCCATCTCATTCACCTTTAACATCAAATCCTCCAACACAATCTTCTTCTCCTCAAACAATACTTTGACCATCTTCAGCTCCTGCAGAAATGCATAGAGATGGATAGCTTGTGAAAGTTAGGTGTGTTTAATGTGGTGGTCTTACCAACAGGAAGAAAGGCAATTGGTCTCCAATGGGTTTATGCGTTCAAATACCATCCAGATGGATCTATCATCCAGATGGATCTATAATTTGGGGGAAGGAGAAGGCACAGTTAGTGGCACAGTGTTTCAGTCAGTGGCCTGAAGACTATGGGATGACATATGCACCTGTTGCAAAGGTGACAAGTATTTGCATCATGCTGGCTTATGTGGCACAACATGATCTGCATCTCTTTTCTTTTGACATTAAAACTGCATTTCTGAATGCTTCTTTAGCACACAAAGTCTACTGCAAACAAGTTCCTGGATTTCCAGAGGCAGATCCATTGGTTACTTACCAACTGATGTGAGCTCTGTATGGATTGAAACAGGCATCCCACAAGTGGTATGTCATAATGAGGGAAGCTCTCAAGAGTCTGGGGTTGCAACAATGCAAAGTTGACCATGGCGTTTTCTTTGGATATTTCAATACTCCTCCTGACTCTTCCATTCCCATGCCTGTCAATGGATCCTCCTTATTCATCATCATATGTCTTCACGTTGACAATGGTCTGAACGTGACAAATTTGGTCGAGCTTTATCACTGGATCATCAAGAGACTTAATGAGAACTTTGAGGTACTTGATGTTGGACCTACATCACTATACCTTGGGATACACGTCAATTGTGATAGAGCTCAGCGTAAACTCTGGCTCTCTCAGAAGGGTTTCATCACCAATCTCCTTGCCACATACAACCTTGTCAATGCAAAAACCTCTCAAGTCCCTCTTCACCATCCACTACACAGTCTTCCAGATCCTCCATCAAGTTCACTTCCCAAAATCCTTGACAACAACATCAAAATCCATTACCAACATTTAGTCATCTCTCTCCTTTATCTCAGCCTCTGTACTTTATTGCATTTACTGCCATGACACTGGGACAATATAATTTGAATCCATCAAGAGCGCACTTGTTGGCAGCAAAAAGTGTACTCAGGTATCTTGCAGGAATGTCAAACCTTGCGCTAGAGTATAATTTCCCTACCGATGATCATGACTCCAAATTCCATCTTCTCCTCCCAATGGGCTGCAGTTTTGTTGATGCTGATTGGGCTTCCAATGCATTGATTTGTTGCAGTGTTTCCGGTTATGCATTCTTTAAGCATTTGAGTCTTGTCTCTTGGTCTTTGGTTCGCCAACATACTGTAGCTTTATAGTCAACGGAAGCGGAATACATGGCCTTGTCACACGCCATGAAAGAGGCCATTTGGATTTGTCTATTATTGACATCTCTTCAACTTCCAGTACCTCGTCCCTTCCCACTCTTATGTGACAATCAAAGTGCTATTGATATTGCAAGTCTGACAGTACATCATCTCGCTCAAAACATATTGATATTTGCTACCACTTCATACAAGAACATTTTTTCTCCAGCTCCTTTGAACCAAACTGGATTCCAACAACAGAAATGACTGCAGACATCCTCACTAAGATCCTGCCTTTGACTCTTCATCAGAAATTCATTACGTCTCTTGGACTTGTCTCTCTCCAGTAAATATTTTCCTTTTCCTCTCTCCAGTGATGATGGGGTTGTGTTGTCCATATAGGTCATCACTTCTGTGTCATCATGTGTGCTTGTTTACTTACTCATTGGACATTGTATTCAGCCTCAGTTGCTCTTGTCCATGCACACTGAGGCTGTAAGTCATCCTTGTTTTGTTCATGATTAGACCTAGAACTCACGTACACATAGCTTCACTGTTTCTTTGTGTCATCTAGGTAGATCAATCTAGGTCTCTCACAAACCTTAACCTAACACTAACAGAACCTCTAACCGGCAAACTGAGCAATACAGTCCATATTCCCTTCAGTTACCGCCTATTATCCGCTTTTATGGTCTACCGGTTGTAGTGCTTGACCTAATAATATAATCTTGAAGCAAAGGGTTATTGGTTCAATCCTTGCTTCTATCATTTTCATCTATTAATGCAAGATAGCCACAGTAATGCAAGACAGTAATGCATTACTTCTCTTATTACTGTTACAGAGAATATTGCATTATCAATTTACTGTATGCATTACATTACCATTTGACTGTAATTTACACTGTATATTGCATTAAAATGTCAGGGTCGGCTGTGATACTTCATCAAGAAGTTTTTTTATTCATTTCTACTCTATTACTATAGAGTTTGGACTCTATTGATTACTTACAGGTTCCGGCCATACTCCAGTATGAATACTGCCTTATTATTGCCTGTGTCAATATTTTTTTGCAATTACAGGACTTTGACCAGTTCTATCAGCAAGACTCTCATCGTTTGTGTGACAATACTTGACCGTATTTGGTTGACTAGTTGTTACATGAAGTGAGATGACATAAACTATGTAATTCCTTCGTCTCCTCACTGCTGGCAGCCAAAAATGTTTCCCTAGGAAATAGTGTAAAAGAAATGTGTCATGCCATTTCTTATGCACCTTTTTCTGATGGAAAAAGTTTTTTAACAAAGCAAAGTGGACAAAGAAGCAGTATGACACATTTCTTTTTCACTTTTTCTGGAGGAAACAGGTTCCAAGGCCAGCAGTGCCTTGTACTAGTGATGTTCCAGCCTGGCTTGGCCCAAAAGCCCCGGGCTTGGCCTGGCTTGAGGCGGCTTTGGCCCAGAAAAAACCTGGGCCAGGCCAAAGCCCCCAATGATGGCCTGGCTCTGGCTTGGCTTGGCCCAGGCCCCAGCCTTTGGCAGGTAGGATTCAATATGTTTTATACAGGCTCTCAAGACTAAAAATACACAATTTGTAACTTATTTATCTATCAAGTACTGCTGGATGCTGTTTAGAACTGTGCTTCTGAGTTGTGAATCAAGAGCAAGCACCAAAAGAAAGAGTACCCACCGTGAGAACATTTGTAGATATCCTCACCTATAACCATTGTCTGCTTCCTTCAGCTTCAGGAACTTAATATTAGCCAAATATTAGCATGTTTGAAAATTGTGAGTGCATTTCCTTCATGTATCATAAACAATAAAACTGATATAAAGCAAGAAAATTTATTATTTTGTCTTCAAATTATACCCTTGAAAGCCCCGGCCTGGGCCCTTGGCTTTGGCTTTCCACCATCGTGGGCCAGGCAAAAGCCCTTATCAGGCCAGCTCCTTTGGTCTGGCTTGGCCTGGCTCAAACAGGCTCAGCCTGGCTTGGCTCACGGCCTGAAGCCAGACCAGGCACATCACTACCTCGTACTACCTCCTCAAAAACATATTATTTCACGTTCGTTCTATGTTCTTACATGTTACTTAGTACTCTGCTTTTATCTACAAACTTACTGAAGAAAGCCCCAATACTACATAAAGAATCACGTCTGGTTGATCTCTTTTGCACCCTTCTCGACGCTTGATCTTTTGTATTCTTCAAATTTCAATCTGCAAACACAGTTAATACTCAAATTCGGAGGAGGATTCTTAGTTGTGCTTTGATTTCATTTACACATGCATGCGTCGAAAACCACGCTACTTAATCTATCATTTATCATCGGCGCGGTTCTTGGAAATTAGATGCTGAATTCCCGGTGGATTTCTGCAATGAGTCATCGTGATTCGATCAGCACAAGGTGAAGACTTACGGCGGATAATTAGTCTTGCCAGACCACTCATTGCCGTTCACCAAGAGCATCTTGAGCCCGGGACATACTTTATCATCTTGGAGCCGCCGCGAAACATTGTCTATCATCAACATATCTGTGATATCGTGAAACTCCAAGGTTTCCAGTGACGGAAACAGCGCCAACCATCGGCGCAGATTCTCTATACCTTGCATTGCGTCGGGAGGTACAGGATCCCAATGCTCTTGGGGTGGAGGTGACCGTTGGAGGACCACCCTCGTCATGATCTGGGCAATTTCGTCCCATCCGTCAGCTGAAATTTCTGCAGGTTGTAACTCCGTCAGGTTTCCAATGTGAACATGCAGGTTTAGCATGAATTTGGGCCACGTTTTTAGGATATTGGCGTACGGCGCCAGTAGCAGCATAGGGCTCAAGCTGAAGTTCACCTTTTCTCGACTGCTGGGCACATGAGGGAGATAGATGGTCAAGTTTCGGAGGTTTGTAAGGCTTGCAGTTTTCATCAGGAAGGATATGTACTGTGGGATAGTAGTAAGGCGTTCAAGCAAAGGAAGAGGAGGAACTGGGCCACTAAGAGCTACGGGAGTCTCTATCTTCTTCCGTCTAAGCTGGCCACACCCGACAAGTGTTATTTCTTTTACACTCAACAATTGATTGAAGGACGCCATAACACCTGGCGGAAGGGCTGTTTTACTGTGAATACGGAGCCTCTCAATACACGGGAAAGTATTTCCCAAAGCCGTAAGGTGAGATGCACCGAAATTCGAAATACCCAAGAACTCAATATTCCTGATGCGTCTGCTTCCCCTGAATGCCTTCGTGACCCAGCTGTTGAATAGAGGCATCGTCAGGGCGTGTTCGTCCAGTTTCAGAGACGACAGTCTATGTTCCAGAGGAAGATCGGGGAGACGTAGTTGGATGAGCCGGCTTGGAACTGGCGAACGATCCGCAATTGAGAATGTCAAGCCTCCGAGAACCCCATTTCCGTGAACGATCAAGGTGTCCGACTTTTCCCCAAGAGCGTTGAAGATTGAAAGCACGAGTTGTGTCCACATAACTTTTGAATGGCCCGAGATGAAACCCGTCACAATCGTTGGCACTTCGTGACCTAGCTCCAAAGTGACGGTTCCAATTGACGACAATTTGTGCACCAAGCGATTGAAGCGATAGAGACATTCCCAGATTTGTGATGTGTTGAGAATCGGACCACCCTGGAGGATGTTGATATTTGGATTAACCTTGAGTGTCAGATTTGCAATCCGGCGTATTGAGGACAAGGTCAATGCCGCCACATCGGTCATGACATCGTCGTCAAAATCTTTGGTCAATTCGAGTTGGACAGACTCTGTTGGGTCTACAATTCCACGCCGATATAGGTATACTGGGAGGGCCCATTCGCGAAGGTTTCGACAGAGTGTGGAGAGGGAGTAGACCTCTTTGGTCGACAGGTATTCAAAGATCAAGAAGAAGATATCCTCATTGACGTCGCCAAGGGTAGAGCCTGTGTATACTATTTGGTCTTCACTCGCCCCATAATCATGTACAGTCTTGGCAAGATTATATTCCACATCATCTATGCTCAACATCGCAATGTTGGGGCACTTTTGATGGATGGAATAGATGAGCGGGTATACCACGGAGAGCTCCACCTCGCTCAGGTCGTCGGCATTGTCATGGAACTCCACTCGGTGTAATCCTCGAAAGAGCTTGAGCCATTGCGTCAGGAGGACATGGAAAGAACCTGCGTCTTCACGCGTTACGATATTGTTTAGCCCTAGGACTCTAAGAACTGAAATGTTGTCCAATGGCGTGCCAGATCCAAGTCCGTTGAGAAAGTACTCCCTCAAACAACGTGACATAGCCGTCTCGTCTCTGAAAGAGTCCGAAAAGTCAGCTGTTACAATTGGTCGAAGCTCTGGACGGTCGAACGATAGGATGAGCGGAATTGCAGCTTTGAATTCTTGTTGAGAGGTGTAACTGAACATCCGATCAACGTCAGGGACATAGACTGCGAAGGATTTGAGGTTAGGAAGATCAGCCGACCGCAAATGAACTGCATAAGCTGGTGTGGTGCTGAGGTCGGTCAAGGATGGAAACGATTGCTGAGGCATCGTATGCGACAACAGTTGCTGTGTTTCCCAGAGCATGGTGTCTGCATGTATGTTGAGGGTTTGCAGTGCCTGCATAGTGGACAAGATATTAGGGAAGTCAAGAAAGGCTTCACGATCTACGATGCATAGTTTGATGGGTTGAAAGGGCACCTTTCCAACTTCTTGAGTAGTGCGTCCGTATTGAGTATATTCACCGATCCCATACCTCAGATCGATTTGGGTGCACGAGGATGAAAGGAGTCGGTCGCACGTATCATCAGGATCAATGCGTACATATGTATGTTCCATGTAGAGGTCTACTCTTCCAACGTCGAATGGTGCAGTAGTTGTGCCTTTTTCGGGAAGAATGAGCTCCAAGACGCGCTCGCTATCCCGACGGAACTCAACCCCTTTCGGGGAAGCGTGCAGGAGTTCGCACTCGAAACCTTGAATGAAATCGATGAAAAAGGATATGTGAAGTAAAGCAAGGAACTGCTGATCATCTGGAAGTGATAGATGG
>JABAJX010010134.1:0-12251 GCA_018221735.1 Termitomyces sp. K1Aa
TTCTTCCAAAGTTCGTAATTCTAGTCATTGTGGTCGTAGAGATGTTTTCGGAGTTATCCGATTCTTGATCGAATCTTATATCATTCATTTTTGCCACCTGACGAGCCAGTCCGTCGTAAACGTCCCTTCCATTGCTATAGGGTGTCCAGAAGATTATATCGGAAATAAATGACACTTCGCCGTACTGTCCGACCTCAGTGAAAAGCACGACAACTAAAGGGAATAAAATCACAGGTCCAAGAGGCTTTCACAACTACCATATACAGGTCAACAAGAACAAATGAACAAACAACCTCGACAAAATGTGTTGTTCTAGATATCGTCATATATATGGGGTTTATCCAAACGTCCCTAATAGACCCAAATCGTTACGCCACGTTAGCTAAACTCTTCATCAAGTATGGTTGAAGCCATATTGATTTAAAAATGAAGATTTCATTTATTTCTCCGCTCAATCGAACAGAAAATCTGAAGAGTGTGTCATATGATCAACACTCGTTATATATGTTCCCCATTCGTTGATCCTTTAGGGTCAAATTAGTGAGATGAAGAGGCCGCGTAAGATCACAATCACATACTCAAATCCCGTTGGAGCAGTTGACCACATTGTCAAAGTGTCGCTATCCATCAGGGGGATCCCATCGAGAGGCGATACTCCAGATAGTTCTGGGTATAATGGCACAGACAACGATGAAGTTTCGGGCGAAACATTATATGGACTCCACCCGGGCTCAGCGCAAGTAGTTGTCTCTGGGTTTACATCAGGTGATGGAGAATCGTCAGGTGAAAGAGTCACGTCCACACTCGTCTGTGAAGGAGTGAATATTTGGAAACCAGAAGCTACTGGGTCACGTCTCGGCCGCTTGTGCGACTCGGAAAAGCTAAATTGTCCGTAGACCGGAAGTCGACCCAATTCATTCCCATACATAGGCAGTTCAAAATTCAAAGGCTGCACAAAAGGAGGTCCAGGAACAGGTCTTGAAGGTTCAGTCGAGATGCGCCGCGATCCAACAATTTTGCGAGGCTCCTTTAGGGATTTTCCAAGCGAATTGGAATGTGTTGCTAATTCAGAATCTCTCGGACGTTTGTGTCCAGCAGCAGTGATTTCGGTGGTGGGAGGACTACCACCAGAGAAGATCAAACCTCCAGCAATTGCCAGTTCGAGAAGAATGTCTCTGCCGAAAAGAGTCAAAAGCTTTTTCCGTGGAACCACACTGGCTTACCGATACCGTCCAGCAGAACACCATCTAAAGGGCAGTTCAGCCGGAAAGTACCATAAGGACATCGGACAAACAATCAACTGACCTTTCCTCGCACACCTTCAAGAGATTTAGGCACCGCTGAACATCGGCAATTTCACGTCGAGGGTAGGGTGCTACTCCTGACCTCTTCCCACTCCAGATATTGAGGAGTAAAACGACTGCAGATGTGAATGCAGTTATCTGATACAAATTTCAGACATATGTGCAGTGAGCGTACTTCATCACGCACATGTAAGATCGGAAATGGCAACCCTGTTCTACTTTGAATATCCAGCACATGACAGCAGGACCGTGCAGCGTTTGTGCAGATGGCCAGTGAAGGAAAAGTGTTGATCGATTTATTCCTAAAAGAAGGGATGAAAGGCCGATGGACGAATATCTGCAGATGGTAATATGTAGCGTATAGGGTGGCCGATTGTTGCAAGAATAATTTATCTTGAGATGTTGGGTCCCATCGCACTAGACGAGTCGTGAAAAACCTATTATGGATAAGATGAGAAACGGACTAACGATGATCAGGAACAGAATCCATCCAGTTATTCAACTTGGAGTCGAGGTCCATAATTATCTTTTGGTCTGTATAAGTCGTCTCCTGACCGTTGATGTGCTTTTTTACTGAATACTGGTAACAAAAAAGTGGTAACTTTTGGTCAGTACTTGCGAAGGAAGAAAAGAGATGATCGTACGAGCGCTCGCATAGCATATGCTAAGATATCCATAAGTTTTATGTAGCAATTAAAGTAAGCAATCGAGGAGGGTTTGTCGGGTGGCTGCTTGAATGAACGAGAAGGGTCCGAATGCTCCCAATATTCATCATCACAGTCAATTGGCATATCAACATCGTGACTAGAATCATATTATTGCACCAATGAAATCCGGACCCAGAACTACTTACTCATCCACTTGTAAAACACACTGCCGGCCAGAAAAAGAACTCAGGAGACGATCAAGGGAGTTGAGTACCCTGTGGTCATTAATATTCTATTAATAAAGTCCGCTGGAGCTCGAGAAGTATTGACAAACCAGAAGGCACGCTTCCAAAGTTCATCCTCAGCCGTGGGCGCCTTTAAAGTTCTACGCCTATGGGCTCCTACTTCCTGAGCCATTCGCAAGGCCGTTCCAAGCTCCGTCCAGCATCCCTGAGGAGTTTCACTAGCCGATACAAACAAGACGAAGAGCTGGTGAAAGAGGATTTGTTGAGATCTCAGAATGAGATAGAAAAATCAAACGCACTGC
The DNA here is from genome assembly GCA_018221735.1 of Termitomyces sp. K1Aa. Taxonomy (NCBI): domain Eukaryota; kingdom Fungi; phylum Basidiomycota; class Agaricomycetes; order Agaricales; family Lyophyllaceae; genus Termitomyces; species Termitomyces sp. K1Aa. The sequence goes on from JABAJX010010134.1 coordinate 2,499, forward strand.
AAAATTCTGTAATTCTCTCAATGACGGTGGGGGGATGAAAGATCTGCGAATAACGGAAACTTGTTCGAACCACTTCCATCCAGCTGATTGGGTTGAGGTTGTTCCGTCATAAAATACACGCGGATCGTCAGAGTAACGAGAGCCATGAGCACACACGAGCAGAAGGGTCATCGCAAATGATGGGTCTTGAGTGTGCAAACCTTCGGCAACGTACAATTCGAAAGAGGGCCGATGAAAAAGGGGGAGAAAGGCATTGATATTATCAAAGAATAAGGTCACAAGGGACACGAGTAGGTCTCCCTCTGGAAAACGGTATACTGGAGGAGGCGGTATCCGAAATCGGTCTGGATGCCACTAGCAAATTATTGAATGAGCAAGCCGAGTATCTCTCTCGAAGTGAAGAACTCACTTCGGGGCAAAACCAGAATTGAGGCCGCTGACCTTCTATAATACGTGGTTCCAAAGTTTTACCAACATATTCACTTTGAATGTCCAACGCTGTTTGAACTAACTGGTAACCACTGGATTTCTTTCAGTTAGGGGAAATAAGGGCTAAGTTGATTCACACCTTGACTTTCCGAAAAAGCGCCCTTGAGGAGGATCCACATACAGTCGTTTTAATTTGCCAATAAGCTCTTCTTCCTGGAGATCGGTATCGTTTCTCGATAACAACGAGGGTTCTGAGGGTGCTTCTATGTCATCTATGTTCTCCAGCTCTCGAGCTAAATCGACCTTGGGCATTAACTGGGTGAAGGTGTTCAACGTACGTCATCGGTGACAAGGACCACATACTTTGCTGAGCAACTTCTCCATCCTCTCGAGTCGGACCTCCAAGCTCTCGACATATCTAAAACGACCAAAATGTCAGACTGCGAGACCCTTGACAAACTGTTCTTGTGCACCCTTTAGCAGATCCGAGCGTCTACACCCTATTTCGGTAAATGTGATGAAGACTGATGTGTTGTTGACCTCACTTTCGACACTTCCTTATGCGTACATTCAAGAGAGTACTGTATACAATTACTACATCGATTTCCTGGCATTTCGGCGCTATCACCTTCAAACACCTGTCAGTTGTGTGCGTCACAGTAGGAAGTCAAGTTACTCACATCGTACTATGTACATCAAGTGAACATTTCAATCAACATTCGGAACGACAGGAAGTGCTATATCAAGACGCGTCAACATACTCTTCTTTCTCTTGCAGTGATCGCATGCACCGGGCGTTCTGCGTTTCTTGACAGGTTGAGACTGAGACGTGCTCTCAGGGTTAGATGTCTCTGGAGAAGCCGACATATGATAAGGGGATGATTCGCTCAGAACAAAGCTGATGTTTGTTGCTTGGAATGGTGAAGTAGCAAGCCTTGTATCATTCCGTGAGTTAAGGCCGCTTGCAATGGAGAACAGATAAACACATAACCGGCGATCGATTCGGCACCAGTAACCGGAATAAGCCGTGGCTGCAGCCAGTACGTACAAATTATACACTGACTGTGAATGGAATATCTTATGTGTTCAGACGAATTGTGATCTGACTAGACGCCACCTAATGAACAAGGATACTAAAATATCACGAATAATCACGACTTGTAAGAAAGACCTCAAATTGCAAGACCTAAGACGTTAAACTTCAGCCAAAATTTCCACAAGGATATCCTTCACTGTGCTTCGAGTGTTCCACCCATACCCAACAATGCCAAAAGCTTCCTTCCCAATTGGACCAGAAGTTGCTCCAAAAGCCGCTCCAGCTAGAACCTCGTCCAAAGGTCCATCTCGAACACGCAGTCGATGGCTCACTACCCGAGGTACGACACGCGCTATGGCCGCCTCTGATACAAACAACGGCCCAGACACCGGACGAGACACAGAAGCAGATGTAGTTTCGTGGCCCTTGGCTGACCCCAATGACGCCGACGCACGGGGAACGTTAACATCTAGCGTGATGCTCTCGCTTCCGCTGACGATATATCCATGCATCTCAGAGCTAGTTTGTCCTCGAATACTGTTTTTGTCATTGTCAAACTCCGTAGTCGGGAAGTAATTCAACAATTCGCCGCCAGTCGGGTCAATTCCGAGGACCCTACCAGCTCGTGCGAGGTCATTGGCGTCGTTCATCGACTTCGTAGTCAGGAATGTTCCATCCAGCTTGGGATGATGACGAACAGCAGAAAAGAGATCAGACATGTAGAGGGACAGTTGTGAAGAGACGTAGGCGCTTTGAGCGGCTTTCTGAAGGAACACTATGAAGTTTCGCGGGATTAATTGTCTTGGAGCAATTGGCACTTCTTGTGCCAGGGGAAAACGACTGGAGGGATGACGCGCAGCATTGTGAAAACCCTGTGATGATATAGGGGAAGTCCTAGATTGAGGCGGTGTTGGCGTTGATGGATTTGAATGGGAGGTTTGCATTCGGGATTGTGACAGAGTATTTACAGTAAATGGAAGGGCTTTCCAAGCGTCGCGAATAGGTTTTTGAACATAGATGGTACTGCTCATAGCGAATAGGTCCAGCTAGGTAGAGAAGTATTTGAGAAAAAATGATTGGCATATGTAAGATTAATAAACCTACCATACTCCTGTGGATCTTGGGTCTCTCTTTAGAGTTCCAGGCGCAAACAGAGATAAGGATAAAGTCATCGGGGATGTTCCACGTTCCCTGATATCCTGTGTCTTCAGAAGTAAGATTATTAAGATCACCGCCATTATGTTTGCGGGAAGGCATGCGCCTCGCAGATAGCTTGGCAACATTCTGAACCGGTTCGAATAAAACTTGGCGGCGAGTCAATGCATCTGCAAGAGCCGTTTGTTCTGCGACAGACGCACGCTCAAGCCCGTGTAAAACAACGGCATGTGGAAATTCGGGCTCTTCTGTGTGGAATAAGGGGAAAGGATCGGTATTTGCACGTACGAAGGGCCTTGGCTGAGGGGCAGCAATAATTAGGGGTGGAGGTGCTGAATCGGCTATACTATCTGAAGTTGAATTGTTGTAGCTGGCTCCTGCAGAAAGTTTATTGGAGTGATGAGGGACATTTGGAGCTGAAGCTGGTCGCATCAGACTTGAGTGCCGTTTATTAAGGCGTGACTTTGTATGACAGGAAAGCTTAGGCAGGTCGCCACCATCACTTCTATGTGACGGCAGAAATAAGGAGCGCAAAAATAAATTAGGATTCTGAGGTGTTAGGTCCTTGTACTGAGGTGTTGGCGTAGTCCTAGATCTTATTTTCGCCTTGTGTGCTGGTAAGTCGAAGATGGTCAATAAAGTCTGAATTTGGTATTAGTTTCTGGAATTTACACGTCGAGGCACGACGCGATGACAAAACAGAGGCATATGCAACAAGCGAAGAAGTGGCCAACTGCTATGATTCTCTCTACCTGATGGTCTCAGAACGAGTGAACAAATGTCAACCACACGATGCCTATGGCGCTGGATGGTTGTGCGAACCAAACATAGAGGAATGGACATGAAATACTCACCCAAACTGCAAGCTTAACAACTAATGAGACGTCTTCTTCAGGGGCGAGGAGGATCAGATGTTTGTCGCCCGCCACCATGCATTGTAGGATTGCTTGAAAGATACCGGGATCAAGTGGGAGATTGCCTGACGACGAGTTCCGCAGATATGCAAGAATTGAAGGCAAGAAGGCAGATGAGCCGATTAGTGAACGCAGTTCAGTTATGGATTCGATGTCGGGCATCTATTGCGTAAGATAAGTAGATGGATTTCGAAACTCACGGCATAGAAATCATACTTCGCGGGCTGTGTCTAGATAATAGAATCAGATTGTGAATCTCGTATGAACACGAGGCTTGAATATACGTGCGGCAAAACTGATGGTAGTCCCCTCAAGTTTCAAAAGTGCTCGAAATGATTGGATACGGGGGACATGGGAATGCTTTTAGCTACATGGGCCAGGGAGTTGTGCTTCAAAGTTCAAAGTTGGCGGGCGTTGTTTGGAATCATATCATGTGGCATGATATCGAAGTTGGGCTTATTTGTCAAGACAAATTGATCCGTGAGTTGCGTGAGGACGGTGTTGAGATCATTGTCATGCCATGGGATGCTATGTACTACTTGAGGATACATGATGCATCATGCATCATTCCCAGTGCTGGCACTCTATTTACTTCGCTTTCTCTGCATCACCTACAGCAGAGCATCCTCAGAGGGCTGTAGCATTTTCTCTGGACCTGTACTTTCAAATTCTGCTCCTCACTAGTCGTGCGCGTAAATTATCGTGGTTTCCTTAGTTCCGTCTCTATCTTCTGTAGGACAGGTACGCACAAGTAGGTATCATCCACGATGTCACCATCAATTCTACACAGGTCTTGCTGAGCGAGTTCATAAGTAGATGACGCAAACTCTAAATTTCTCGGTTGCAAACACCTCTCCGACGATCTCCTATTTCCCATTTGCCGATATCTTTCCAGTTAATCTATCCGCCGGGTGGAACACCTACTTCAGTGACTCTGGCTTCCCTAAGTTCCGCGGAGAAACTGGTAATGGGACTAGCTTCCATGTTACATCTCATGATCAAGCTGCTCTGTCTATCATATGGAGAGGTTCGTTAGAAACTTCTTCGTACCGTTGCTGAAGTGATAAACATGATTGCAGGTACTGGTATCCAGGTATTAGGCTCAGCTCAGGGGAATTTGAGTTACAACATAATCCTGGATGGCTCAGTAATACCGCACAGTCCCCCGAAAGGTTCCAACGAGAGTCAAATTATAGCAGATATTACGAATATTACCGACAACAACAAAGTTCATAATTTAACCCTATCCACTGCTCTACCTGCTGGCAACAAGCAGGGAACTTTTTTCTTTGACAGTGCCGTGATTTATTTCGACACTACAACAAGGTGAATTAGATATAGACGACTGAGAACGTGTTGATCATTTGATCATTTTCTCTTGTAGCTCGTCTCCTGATCGACACCGCTGGAATGCTTCTTTTCGTGGTGGATGGGCCCCTTCCAGTATCAATAACGTCCAGTTTTATCAATCCCAGACCAAAGACGACGTAGCTTCAATAAAGTTCAATGGTAAGTCATCTCAATCAAATATTCTTGTCTGATATACCAACTTTATGAGAAGGAACTTCCTTTCTTCTACGTGGGGTGACATCACCGACAGCTGGAAAATATTCAGTCGTCCTGGACAACGTTCCCTCCTTCCTAAATGGTCGTTCATCCTCCACAAATCCAGACACATTGCTTTTCTATGCTACGGGCCTCGATCCTACAATCCTACATGACGTACAGATCAAAAACGAAGATGGCAGTGATTTATTACTCGAGGTTGGCAAATTACAAGTACTTGAAACTAGGTATGTGTCATTTTGGTTTGATTGTCAAAGATGGTTGTTGATTATTACGTTGCCAGGACTCAGCCGACTCCCACTCCATCTCCCGGATCTACCGCGGGTGATTCAAAAGGGACGATTGCTGCATTTATTCTAGCAGGTATACTTGGTTTCTTGATCATCAGTGGTTTTCTCTACTTCTTTTTCGTAATTCGGCCAGAAAGACACCGTGAGAAGCTGGAGAAGCTGGCGCGTATGGAAATGTATAAGAAAGCGCAGGAGGGTGGCCCATTGGGTGCCTTCAAGGTTTCTCCCACTGTCTTTCCTGACGACATGGAAATCGGTTCACAAGAAGGGACACTAGGTCACCACCAGAAGCAATCCAGCGGGAGATCAGGGTTTACTCGTTGGAAACGGGAGGTAGAAGGGGGATTTGGAAATCTGGGTATTCTGGGTTTAACGTTTAGGCATTCTGGATCGACAGGTAGGAGATCTGGGAGATCCAGAGCATCAGGAAGGAGGAAGGACAGCGCAAAATCCTCTATATTCACATTGTCTTCTTTGTTTACGCTGTCCTCTTCGGCACGGAGTCATGGAAAAGGCAAGAAGAAAGCAAAACCGAATCAAGTGAGCGACAGCTCCTGGTCGTCTACTTTTGCTTTACAACTCCCAGTCAAGCGCGACTTTGCAGACAAATCCAATGAGAGAGACGCTGGGCCGTCTCATTTTTCTCTGGACAGACACCTCTCTGCATCAGATGTCCACACTCTATCTTATATGAACACACCATCCCCTAAACCAGCTCTAGTCCCAGCACCTGTCGCTCCATCCCATTCGGTACTGGGCTTAAAATCAAACTCACATTCAGTACCCTCGTCTGTACCTCCCCATCCCTCCCTTGGCCGTCTTCTCACTTTCCAAAATCCCGGTTATCGAGACGGTATCGGTTTAGGGTTGAACTACGATAATCCGAAATCTAATGCTCTTGAGGACATAAATCAAAGTTATAGCCCCTTCCCAGCATCTATATCTCTACTCCCTGCTCCTGACCCACTCTCCGCTCTTGCGCCGCGCGATCGAGGAAGCGCCCAGTACAGCTCGGATGACGCAGGGAGCTACCTTGGTTCGGCTGCAACACGTTTAGCCATCCGCAGCTTGAGGCCTCGTACAGCTCAGTCTCCGGACGCGCATCCTCCTATTGACCAAGTGGAGATCAAGTCACGGATGGGAACACTGGCCAACATACCTAAATTGGATGAGCCTATCCCTGCCCAGCTTATACGACCACCTTCGTCGGTTGAAGTTCAATCAGGCAAAATCCCACCAGGTGCGGCTCTAGGGTTACCTCACAATATTTACTTGGAAATATCTCCTCCAAGTACATTCAGAGTCGATCTTCCAGGCAACTTGTCGCGTGCTAGCAGTCATTTCGAGCCGCCTACGATTGCTCGTTCACTAGAAGAAGGTAGGTCCGAGCAGAGGCAGGTTGGTAGCACGGTATTCCGATTGACCCCCACAAGTAATGTGCCTTATAACAATGGAGGTTCATTTCTCAACCTTGAAGCCTCACCCAATATGTTGTATCGCTCCCAATCTATTGCCTCATCCGTAAACTCAGCAGAAAATGGACATGTTGAACAATCAAGATGGAGCACCTCTGTATCGCAAGCAAGTGACCTCTCACCGAGTTGGCCATCTAATCTATCAGTCCCTGCCACTTCGCCAGTTTCCAATCCGACCTCATGTTTTCCCTATCCTGTATCGCTACCATCGTCATCATTCGACCGTCCTGAAGGGGACGTTCCATTTTGGTCTGCTCAGGCCCATCCAACGACGATTCCCCATGTTCCTCATATTGAACGTGGACAAGCAGACAATTATCTCGCAAAAGTTCTTCGGTCATCAGAGGCTTTCGGCTCACCTATAGACAGTGTTCCTGTATCTGTTACACAGAGAAGACCTCGCCATAGCGGTTCAACTAGGGACTCTGGTAGCGGCGCTAACAGTGCTCCGCTCCCTTCTCATCCACCACTTCATCCCAAGTAGTTAGTACGTACGTCCTCCCCATCTTCATGATAGGCAACGGAGCAGAACTATGTTTATAGCATCCCGTCTTCCATGATGTAGCGATGTAGCATTATTCCCTTCCATCCTTACACATAGTCAACTGACTATATTCTCCAAGATCATTCTACATTTTCATCTCTTCTAATATTTTGCAGACGAACATCCGTATATATATAACTCGACTCTCATTTCGTACTATTCGACACTCCGGCCGATTCCTCGTGCCATATTTTTCACTGAATACCAATCTGTGGCTATACTATCTCCTTTGTTACTCCATGTATGTAGAAGTGGAAAGGAGCCTGGGATACCATGGTAGCTGGGTGGCGCAGGTTCCATGATATTGACGATGAGCGCCTTGAGCGCCTCAAAACTTACGGACCGCCACCAGCCATTCAAATGTTGATTAGCCTCATACCATGTTTGACCTACCTGTCAAGATATACATTTTTACCGTATAATAAGGGTGAATATGTCAGGATTTTACTAACAAGGCACATTTGTTCCTGGGTCTTGGGGACCACGAGCCCTCGCATGCAAAATAGGCTACGTATCTGAAGGCGCCTTGATCGGGGGGAATCATTATATAACTTGAATGGTCTACCAAAGAAATTCGAAGTAAGTAACTTTGTTTCAAGTTTGGTGGTCTAAGGTCCAAGTATCTGATAAGACTACAAAAAAGCTCAAACGCCGACTGTACATTGCACGAATGCGCCACATATAAGTAGATATGTATGTCATTGGGAGGCTGCTCACCACAGATGACCCCACATAGACGGAGACATCATATGATACATATTAAGTATCATACTTATCATCAATCACCTTTCCATGAACGAATAGTTCTTCTAGTACAAGCTTATGAAGTCATTTTTTAACCATCCTCAGCCTATCGGCCCCGGGCCGAGCGATCCGCTTGACCTGCATTTATACTAATGACTGATGCCTCCACTGTCTTCAAATGTGACACGCTGTCCATCATCGGCTTCCGAGTCATTTACCATCCTCTCCGCTTTATTCGACGATGAGAACGGGGCGCTTCCCACGATCCATTGTTTCCGGTAGGGTTGCACTGGCACACCGTCCTGGTAAGTTTACGGCTAGCCTGGTGACGGTGTGCAGCCCTACAGGTCATCGGGATCATTACAATCGAGTAGTTCCTGGTGGCGGACAACATTCAAAAGCCTGCTGTCATAACCAAACATAGACCCCACGAGCCACATACTTATACCGGCATCAGAACTTATGTCGAAGGACATTGACAGATCGAACCTGTGGTGTTGTTCAAAGCACATATAAGAAACTCCGAAGCCACTCTCTGGTGCGCCTAAAGCATTACCTAGACTCATATGGGGACCCATCTCAGAGTGAAAAACGCAATACTAGGATGTCTTCAAGTTGCCGCTCTCCTCGTGTTACAGGTGTGCCATGAGATCTTCAAATTTTGGCTTGTACTATTCATGTGACAAACCTATATCCACTTCTCAGCCATCGAACCCTTTCGCGGCGCAAGGACTTCGAGCGCCATCATTCCCTCCCGGCTTATCCATTCCGAGTGATATCACACTCTGGGGATCATACTCGTACTTGGGATGTTTTACGTGAGTCCACATAGGTCATCTTCAATCCGGATGAACACACTAGTGAGTCGTGACTAAAGGACATGATTAGCGACAACACAGCATCTCGTTCACTCACTGTGCTATCCGAGTCCTCTGGCACCATGACAATTGAAGCCTGTCTCAGCTTTTGTAATAGTCGTGCTGGTTATTACAACCTGGCCTACGTCGGTATGGAGTATGCATCAGAATGCTGTCAGTCTCTTCAGCCTTGTGGTGACCTCTCAATTTCTGACGACTGTGCCACGACAGATTGTGATTGGGTGCTACAAGACACTACTGAACAGGTTGATGACAGCGAGTGCAATATGCCATGCGCTGGGAACGCTTCTCAGCCCTGTGGTGCGGGTAATCGGCTGACTATAGTAAGCCTTGGGGGGTCCCCTACATCCGCACCTGCAACACTTAACACGGGCGGTAAACAATGGAATTACCAGGGATGTTACCAGTATGTTGTCGAGGTAGATACTATCTCGACGATATCTGATCACGTTTATTTGCAGTGACTCCCAGTCAGCGAGGATTTTACCCACCAGATTAGCAGTATCTGATCCTCAATTCTTCACATTGGAGATGTGTGTGTCTACCTGCGGAGCTGCTGGTTACACATACGCTGGAGTCGAATATCGAAATGAATGTTGTATGCCCTTACATTTCCTACTTTAATGACTTTCTGAGTATTGACCTCATTTTTAAGGGTGCGGCTCTTCATTGCCATCGGAAGCAGTCCTCGGTCCTGATGCCGATTGTGGTATGGCCTGCCT
>JABAJX010010135.1:0-12198 GCA_018221735.1 Termitomyces sp. K1Aa
TGTTAAAACATAAGTAAAAATATCAGAAAAATCAGAATAAATCAGAAAAAAATACTGGTACAATCGCCGACTGTGCTCATCACTGGCAATTTGACTGGGGCTGTGGGCAGACGTCTCAGTGGAATCCTTGATGTACTTGCTTCTGTTCTTCTTGAGCTCCTTGGTCTGGGCCATCTGGTCTTGTTGCCCCCTCTCTTTGTCTTCCCTTTGCCTTTCCAAGTCTGCTTCCCTTCTCCTCTCCTCTGCTCTCCCTTCCTCCTCGTACACCTGCTGGTTCCACAGCAACCTCTGCCTTTGATTTGTTGTGTTCCATACCCGTGCCATCATATTGGCCACTGCTTTGTCAGTCATACCTTGGTTTTCCACGATTAAGGCGGCCCGGTCCTCGATGTACGCTTCTGTTGCAAAATCCAGGCATGTCTGATCATTTGGGTTGACTTGCAGGTCAGGCATCTTGTGAACAGTGTTTAATCTACTCAACTAATCAAAAAATGTTCGTTCAGAGGGTCTTTGAGACGAGCTACACATGTCAAGCTGGTGGCAAGCAGTGAAACAATGGCCCATACTCTCAAGTGTTGTTATCAGGGCTGTCTCCATTCATTACTACTGGGCCTGCCATCATCCATCACTAACAGGCCCACCACCGCTGTACCAGAAGTACACCACCATCAAATTCTCCTTTTCACCCTCTCATTCTAGGACTGTTGTTTGACTTCAATATCCCCTCCATCTCACATACACAACAACATTCAATGGCTGCATTGGGTTAACTTTGGATGCTTCCATCCTTGACCTTCGCACCAATGTCTTTTCCCATGGCCAACTGTACACTGCTTTGTTGTGCGTGCGACACCGGTCTGACACTCGGGTCTTGTTAGAAGAGGACAATGAGAACAATACCATCGTCGACCGTCAACTGCTCCTGTAATTAACCTGTCTCAACATCTAGTACTAGTAATTCATCACCTAACTTCCTGACGCGAGCGCAGCCGCTATCACTTGTAATATAATTTTAGCGACTTGATTCGTAGACTCGGGATTGCCGTGCGCCGCATCGGCCCATCTATTCAAGTAGAAATCGTCGAGCAACATTTAGTCAAAGTAAAATACGCGACCGTTTTGAGTAGGCTTCGGTAATTCAAGGATGGCATGTTGTGTTATAGCTAGCCTGTTGCCTTCGGTGACTCCTTCAAGACGAAGGGTCGTCTGCACGTATCCAAAGGGTACCGGGTCTCTGTGCTCTTCCGGTGCCTCGTCATATCCGACACCCGAAGGTAATATCTCAACTTCACTATCGCTATCATCCATGTCCTCATCCGACTCGACCTCATCTTCTTTGAGAATAATACCAAGATGTGCTTCCCACTCTGGTGGCGCTGGCTGCGGCCATGGATATTCTTGATCGTAGACCTCACCCTTCAACGTCACAATGAAATCGACGAGTCACAACCTTGACCTGAGCATGACTATCCACAAGTTGTGCGTTCCAGTCCGCTCGCTCGAAAGGCTGCTTTGACACTAGCGAAGCAAGGAGGGTTTGATCAAAGTCAAGTACAAAGATTTTGGTTGGTCCATAATATTCTTTTTTGTCATTCACTAGAACGCGAGTTGCGGCAACAGATGGGAAGAGTGTGGACACTCTGAAAGCTAGCGTTCGAGCATCATTTGGATAATCAAATGTCTCACGCATCCCAGGTGGGTCTTGTGTGGTTGCATGCGACTATAGTGACAATTGGTGAGAAGCAGAGGCGAAAGATATCTCAAAGTGTACCTGTATCTCTCCTGAGAGAAGCTCGTTTTTGAAAATCGTTATACGGCCATTGCCCTGATCATGATAATGGACAATTATCGCATCCGCAGTTTTGGTGCTCCTATGTCCAAGATGATTGGATATACCATCTGGATCAGTATGTTGACCTTGGTAGAAGTAGATATGTTCCTTTTCCTTTTCTGCATTCACTGAGAGTCCACAAAGCACACCACCACGAGGAGCGTGTAATAGCCTGCTGGCCAGGACAATCTTATGGGGACTGATATACTGAAACCGCGCAGAATGCTGTGAATCAAAGTCAGGCAACGAAGATTACAATGAAAAAACAACTATTAAACCTCAATCTTGCCCAAAGGAGGTTGAGGAATTTTGACCATACGAAGATCCCCGGTGTCTGCGTTCCAGGTAGCGATCGTCTCTGGCTTGAGATCAATCGGCAAGTGATTGCTGTATCCTGGCTCGTAATCCAGGCGGGAAAAATGTATATTAGAAGCGACGCCCTCCCAATCGGGTGGAAGAGGGTCGTTAGAAGTCACGCAAAGAGAGACTGTAGACCCCAGCACAGATAACTCCCCATAGCTAGCTTGGGCCGGACAATAACGTTCGCGGAGCAGCTCGCCAGTCCCGCTGTGAGCTCGGAAGCAAACACTGGAATTACTGGTGACAATTTAAGCACGATAGATTACAATGGTAAGCCGGATACACTGACCACCACTCGGCCGTCACGAAACCGATGTCAAGGACAATAGTTAGACGGTGAGCTGCATAGTCAAGTTGGGCGATGCGCTTCAAAGTGATTGCATCTGCTTGGAAATCTCGAGCAGACGTGGTATTAGCCATGTAGATAACTGTTCTTGGGTTGTCTGATAATTCGGAGAACGCTTTCCAGAATAGTATCTGGTCATCCATCACAGACCAGCCTTCTCTTCTCCGGCCCTGCCGTTCCAAGTCTGGGTCATCCGCTGGCCAAACAAGAGATTTGACAAGGGTTGGCTTTCCGTCCAACCAGACCATGATTGAGGGAAGGGAAAGATGTGGAGAGCACGAATTCCATCCGTGAATAGTTTAAGTAATATTCTCCATCAGAAACATGTCTCAAAATAAAAAGGCCGGATGATCATTGATAATCGATAATTGATGATCACAAAAGGCTGAACGAGCCCGCATGATAAGAATGCGTGTTGTACTTATGTAGGGATGTAATCCAGCTGCATATAGATGTCAACAAGGCAAGATGTCAATGAATCGATAATCGATGATCACAAAAGGCTGAACGAGCCCGCATGATAAGAATGCGTGTTGTACTCATGTAGGGATGTAATCCAGCTGCATATAGACGTCAACAAGGCAAGATGTCAATGTACACTGAAGGAGCGAAGTAGAAACCATATCAGTTGAAGGAGAGCAAGAGATGATTTATTTGTCCACACCACAATTTCCTTGCTTCCTCTTCTTCCTTTTTCGTTTCCCTTTTTCCGTGCCTCTTCTCAGCATCAGGCCGTGACTCAAAAATCTGTTGGAGAAGATGTTTCTCAGATCTCTTGAGTCATGAGAGAGGGTGTAGCAAATGCTTTGTCTTATCGTTGTCGTTAATGTGGTTTTCTTCCTCTTTGAGTCTTTTTTTTTTTTTTTTTTCTTTGAGTCTTGACACGAACAAAAATGAAAATGTGTCTGAGACTCTGAGTCTAAGGTTTCGATGGCGATAAGGATTACTGTGGACCCTGATACAAAGAATTGAAGGTTTGAAGGCTTGGGAAGCAGTACATGATATAGCCTATACAACTTGTACTGAGAGATAAGCAATATATAGAAGAGTTCTGCCAGTATCCAGTGTGAAAATAACTAGTGTGTGGGCAGTGTTCCTGCCCAGTGAATGTCCGGTATAGCTCCCAAAATGTTATCTAGGAGATCCTGCTGGGTTATGGCTTGACCAACAGTAAATGGAACGTTCCCAGTGTTCATCGGCTGGTTATTGATATTCATGACATTGGCGTTCTCCACCAGAACTGCGAATGAGAGATCGACTCCTGCTGCAGTAGTCTTCCCGTCATTGTAATATGGGATCACCCTCGCTATCTCTGCTCTGAGGAAGGGGACCATCCCGTTCACAACAGCTGAGATCCAGTTGTCATAAAGGTAGACCAGGTTAACAGTGGCTTTATTTGGACTTTCCAGGAAGTACTATTAGTGAAGTTTCCGGCCAGTAATATATGAAATACCCACGCATCGACATTACTTGTCAAATATTTTGACCACCAATTTGACCACACGTCTCTGATGCACGCGTTGTTGTGCAAGAATTGTTGCTGAACCTGAGTGACACCTTGTTATCAGTAAATGAATGGTCATCGGCATACTCGAGCAGCTCACGGTGAAATCATTCATGTATGACGGCACCCCGGCAGCCGCACGCAGCTTCGAAACCTGATCTAATTTTCACAAAGAGACTTGAAGGCAACAATGTGTTGCAAACCTGTTTATTCACACAATCCCCAGCGAAAACTTTTTCGTCTATCAAGGCGATAGATTTCAGGCCGTTCAACCGCTATGTAGCTACTGTGTTCTGGAGAGGCTCAACGTCACCTTGTCCAACCCAACCACCTACATCGACCCGATCGCTAATCTGCTTTCGTCTGCCATCAGCTTGTGTGGGCCGTGAGTAACTCTTCATTTCCCAGAATTGAGCATGCGAGTGATAGACAATGACAGACAATATGACATTTATCGTGTTTCCACTGCTCCCAGTCCCCCGGTTGTCCTCAATCCTGGTGCTTCTGGGTTTGGCTTGAATTCAAGTGCATCGGCAGCGGCAGACTGCAGCATTGTGGGACGAAATGTAACCATTGGTTCCGCCACGACTTGTGCTGCACTCGCCCAGGTAATTTAACAGTCAAGTAATCGAGTAGCTTTCTGGGACTGATGCCCTTCATAGCAATACAGTATTAGCGAATACTCGGTGTCGTCCTCGAACCCATCACTGGCTAATTGTGATATATCAGCGGATTCCATCCTCTGTCTTCCTCAGGCCTGCACTACGTACGTCATTCAAACAAATGATACATGCGACAGTGTGGCGGCACTTGCAGGAGTGCTAGCAGAGACTACAGTAACATCCATTCAGATCCAATCCTTCAACCCGGATCTCGGTACATATTGTCAATGTCGCTTCGAGTTGGCAAGCAAATATGTATATCCCCAAACGGCGGGTTCCCCAAATTCGGCGCGGGGACAGGAGCTCTACCCTCAGCCACTCCGACCGCTCTGGCGCCTGTACCCACTCCCACCGTCAACGGTAGCACGTCTGCGTGCGGCAGATGGTATCAAGTACAATCTGGAGACATCTGTCAGACTGTCGCGCTCAGGAATAGTGTGACTTTAGCCGATTTCATGACTCTCAACCCAGGTGAGCATGCATATTTCATCAATGCAAGAACTTGTCGCTGAATCTGCGTTTTAGAGGTCGATGCCGACTGCACAAACTTGTGGTTGGATTACTATTATTGTGTGGCACCTTTTCCACCATTTGCATCTGTCACTGCTGCTCCTACTATTACTGCCACTGATGACTTCAGCCCCACTTTAATAAGCTACCCCATTCCAACGGATTATACGCCTACAACCTATTGGGAACCTCTTACAGCGGCTGGCGTACCAGCACCTACTAACGTCGCAGATGGGACTCGCACAGTAGCATGTGGTTATTATTATGATGTACAAGTAGGTTCATCAATGTCTTTCAGTAACGAATATAAACTGATCATTTAATCTACTACTACAGGATGGTGACACGATTGACTCCGTCTCTGAGCTTGTAGGGGTAAATCCCTCTGAGCTTGAAACCTGGAATCCTGAGTTGAGCAGTGGTTCTCTTCCTGTAACGGGCTCCGCCATCTGTGTTGTGTTTCCGATGGGAAATTATACACTCTTCCCCGTTCCAACGCCCATCAATGCGTACCCCAATGCCACTGAAGCATGCGCTCAGTATTACACTGTTCAATCTGGCGATGATTGCTCCTCAATTGCGGCTGCGTTTGGTTTGATGAGCGACCAGCTCTCGGCTTTAAATCCGGGTTTAAAAACAGACTGCACGAACCTGATATTGGGCGAAGCTTATTGCGTGTTCCCCACGTATCCTCTTTCCGACATTGACACTGCCAGTGGAACTGGGATACCGTCCAACGTTGCCACAGGAACGATCACAGACAGTTGCTTGGAATATTATACTGTCGTAAGCGGCGATACTTGTGGTCCCATCGAGACGAAGTTCGACTTGACTAGCGCGCAATTCTTGGCTTACAACCCCGAGATCGCCGCGGATTGTTATAATCTCCAGCTTGGTCTTGCGTACTGCGTGAAGGCCGATGTGACCCCAGGCGGCGGCCCTCCAGCAAATCTTGCCAGTGGCTCGTTCAGTAACTGTACTCAATATCACACTGTAATTTCGGGAGATAACTGCCCGTTGATCGAGACAACATATTCAATTGCTGCCGCAGACTTCTTCCGTTGGTGAGTATTTGGAAAATGTCTATGTATATTCTGTTTCACGACAACACTGCAGGAACCCGGAGGTATCCAACGATTGCACAAACATTTTCGTTGAAGAAGCTTACTGCGTAGGCGGAGGTGGGAACCCTTGCGGTAAAATTTATACGGTCCAAAGCGGCGATTACTGTTACGCGATTACGCAGAGCCAAGGCATAACTCAGGCGCAGCTCAACGCGCTCAATCCGTTCCTCGACTCAAACTGTGACTTGAACCCTGGGGAGAACCTCTGCGTGGGTTAGACTGTAGACATTTTCTCTGGTACTGTCTTTATTTGTTTCGTCGAGGTACGTTTAGTCAAAGTAAAATACACGACCGTTCAATTGAGTAGGTTCCGGTAATTCAAGAATGGCGTGTTGTGTTATAGCTAGCCTGTTGGTTTCGGTGACTCCTTCAGGACGAAGGGTCCCCTGCACGTATCCAAAGGGTACCGGCTCTCTGTGCTCTTCCGGTGCCTCATATCCAACATCCGAACTTGGTAATATCTCAACTTTACTATCGCTATCATCCATGTCTTCATCCTCAACCTCATCTTCTTTGAGAATAATACCAAGATGTGCTTCCCACTATGGCGGCGCTGGCTGCGGCCATGGACATTTTTGATCGTAGACCTCGCCTTCACCGTCACCATGAAATCGACGAGTCGCAACCTTGACCTGAGCATGACTATCCACAAATCGTGCCTTCCAGTCCGCTCGCTCGAAAGGCTACTTTGACACTAGCAAAGCAACTATATAGGTGTTTTCTATGAACGTTGGGGTGAGTCGCCAATTCACTCCGAAATCGGACTTACTTCGTAAGGACCAAGTGGTACAGTTCAAAGACATGGAGTCAACTACTTCATTTGATTCCGTCATCTGCTATTGTTGACTTTCATTACAGCTATCAACACCAAGGGTGGGCGGAGGAATGTCCAGTAGAATCTCCATCATGCACATGCGTTAAAGAAAAGAAGTTTGAGGACTTCACAGATCGCGGTGAATCGTGAGTGATCTCATCTCTCTCTATCCTTGCTTTCTCCACTCTGTTGTTGAGTCCTGCGTCTCGATTTATCCCTCAGGTGGTTCAACGCTTAGAACACCGCACAAAAATGTAGGCCCAACTATACTGCCGATGACCATGATCTCTTGTCCGACACTCATCTGCATCGTCCCGTCACTTCTTAAAACTGGTTTGGAGATTGACGGACCAGACATTACTCACTTTAGATACTGTTTTGCTGTGCGCCTGTTCGTTTTCTTGTTTCTTTTGTTTCAATGTAGACCGGTGACATCAAATGTATGCGTTGCGCGCGTGAAATGGTGGTCACGGTTTCGCGACACTGTAACATGCCACATTGGAAGATCTCATGAAGGCCATCGTGATTCGCTGTAGGCGAGATGGATTGGATTTCCATTTTTGCATCATCCTAACGAGTCAAAATTCGAGTCAGACATTAAACACGCCTGCAGTGGGTTCTAATATTGCATGGAGGATTCCACGTTCAAGTTGTTCAAGTAGTGCAAGTCGTCATCATGATTTGATAAAAAAAGTGGGTCCACGTGCTGCCACGTGATAAATGATCGCATTAATCAGACATGCGTGGGTTCTGAAAGGACAAAAATGGCAACAACGACCATATCGCTGACGGAGCCGGTCTGTCTGAGGGCAGTATATGAACGAAATGATGCCATGTCTCGGTCATGCAATCCAAATATTTCTTTCTCCTTCACATCACTCTTCTCCCGGTCTATATAAGCCTCGCATTCTACTTCAACCTCCTCCCATCCTCAGTTTCACAAAACAACCTGTCTACTCTTCTACGAGTCGCAAAAGCCAATCTCCTCAAGCAGCGTCTAGTTGCTTCAGTAGTCCCTGCATCGTTCCTCTCTACATCTACCGAACCAGCAATCAACATGTCTTTGAAATTCCTTACTCGTCGCAGTGAAGAACGAGGCAAAGCCGATCACGGTTGGCTCAAAACATTCCATACTTTCTCGTTTGCGATGTATGTTTCTTTCATGATCTGAATCTACTTCATGGTCTGACTTTGAACAGGTACCAGGACAGTACGCATGAGTTATATGGGCCGCTACGAGTGATAAACGAAGACCGCGTTGCGCCTCGTACTGGCTTTGGCACACACTCGCATCGTGAATTTGAGATTTTCTCTTACGTTGTCTCTGGAGAACTAGAACAGTGAGTAAATTTCATATCAAACGCCAAACTTCTTTACTGATTTGTCTCATGACCTATAGTAAAGACTCTATGGGGAACATAGAAGTGCTCAAACGCGGAGACCTCCAAATGACCTCCGCCGGCACAGGAATCTCCCACTCCGAAAAAGCTCATGGGCCAAACCAGGTCCACTTCCTCCAAATCTGGTCTCTCCCACACACTTCTCGCCTCTCGCCCAAATACTTCACGCGCCACTTCTCAGACGAAGAGAAGAAGAACAAATGGGCACGTATCGTCGCACCTGTTGAAGCTGAGGGTGTCCTCGACACGCGTGAGGGCGCCGGCCCCGCACCTGTACACACCGCGTTGACGTTGTACGCTACGCTTGCTGACAAGGGACAAAAGTTGGAACAGCCGTTGAAGGGGAAGAAGGCGTATGTGCATGTTGTGCAGACTTCTGGGTATAACTCTGGGAAGGCGACGGGTGCGACGGTTAGGATTGGAGGTACTCGCACGTCGGAGGCGTCGGAGTTGAAGGAAGGCGATGGCGCGTATATCGCTGTTGGAAATGGTGGCGCCACATTTACGCTAGAGAACATCGGCGATAAGACCGCGGAGGTTTTGTTGTTCGATTTGGAGTAAAGGGTTAACCAGTCCTCACCTGTATCTGATAGTACTACTACGGTATCACTTATATATCTTCTTGATTCTCTCTTGTTATTTCATTTATTTTAGAATGGTCTCTGGTTTGTCTGTTTTTTTTATATCTCAGTTGTTCTGTGCCACTACACGACAGACTAAACTCAAAAGTACCTCCCGAAATGTAGGAGCCGTTCTTCGTACGAAACAATTAAGGCAAGTATTTAAGTACTTAATTCTTCGATGCAGTCACTCACTGTCTTTCCCTTTGATTCGGTTATCTCAAGCCACATGCCAGGCTCTCCGAAAGGTTGCCTTTCACTAGGGCTAAATCATAGCCCGGTCTACCGGCCCGATCCTCATTCTTGTGGTTACCACCTTACTCCAATCCATCCTAGCCTTGCCAAGGGTGGTCCACTAGCTCCGACAAAATGGGGGTACGATTGTTGTTTGATTCGGTTATCTCAAGCCACATGCCAGGCTCTCCGAAAGGTTGCCTTTCACTAGGGCTAAATCATAGCCCGGTCTACCGGCCCGATCCTCATTCTTGTGGTTACCACCTTACTCCAATCCATCCTAGCCTTGCCAAGGGTGGTCCACTAGCTCCGACAAAATGGAGGTACGATTGTTGGCGTCTGTCTAGGAGAGACTAGTGAATTACTAGTTACAACTTACTCCGTGCCCGGCATCAGAAATTTTTGTCTTCCACCACACGTTCCATTCCTTGCAATTTGACTAAGTATATCTTTGCAGCTGACAGGCACGAGAGCGGAC
This sequence comes from Termitomyces sp. K1Aa, assembly GCA_018221735.1. Classification (NCBI taxonomy): domain Eukaryota; kingdom Fungi; phylum Basidiomycota; class Agaricomycetes; order Agaricales; family Lyophyllaceae; genus Termitomyces; species Termitomyces sp. K1Aa. The sequence continues at coordinate 9,884 of JABAJX010010135.1, forward strand.
ACTCTAGTCTGTCCCATATCATGATCATACATTCTTCAAGTTAGCAGGTATGTATTAGGAATGGAACTTAAATGACTCTAATATTGAGACTCTTGAATCTTGAATCTTCATAGTAGGCAATCGGAAATGATAACGAGCAAGAGATGTATGTTATGGAGGTACCTCATATCAACGGGGCTTCCTTTTCCCCGGAAAGTATGATGGAGTCATGAGCAGCCTTAGACACATGCGGATTCCCCCCTTGTCAGTGGCTCCATTATCTAGCTTCTACATAAATAAGGTGGTGCTTGCCTCATGATTCTACTTACGCTCCACCATTCGCGCACTCACAACTCCATGATTACAATTCCAATCAAACATCTCTTGATGGCTGCGTTTGCTATTGCAACGCCCCATCAGCCCATAAATTACGACAAATGCTCAGGAGAACTTCACCCTGTCTTCGTGCCGAGTATTTTCCAGTACACTATCCCCGCAGAGACATTCTTAAATGCTACGGGATCATTTTTCGGCTCTGAGTGGTATGTAAGTGGATCTATGGAGTTTTTTTTTGCTTAAATACCATACTAACGATTCCTCAGACTGGTCCACTCCTTTCGAAAACAGGCAAAGATAATACCATTGGCGCCACACGCACAGCCAAGTTCGGCGAAACGATTTTCACAGAATATCTTATCGACTTCAGCAGGACCCCCGACCGTCTCATGATGCGCTATACACTGGACAATGAGTTGCTCACGGTTGGCAACGCCGTGTTGACCTACACAGAGGAGATGGAGGTACAGAGCATCTGTGATGGCGCTGCTGTGTGGGTAAGTTTCACAGGGAAGATTTGTACGAATAATACGGCAGCGGTGTATGATCTATCTGTCCGCGGGCGGAACGTTTTGGTGGATGCTTTGGCGGTTGGACTTGGAGCGATGTACTCTGACGGATCATGTCCTGATTCAGATGGTAGGGAGTCGAGTATTTGAATGAAATGGAGGAGCATCTCTGACTCGCGGCCCAAAGCTTGAAGTTGATGGCCGGTTTCGGCTTGCAACTGAAATACTATGCACTTAATATTGATTTTTGATTTTCCAATTTAGAAGGACCTTGCCTGTTTGAAAGAATATGAAGGTCAAGACAGAATCACAGAACGAGTCAAGCCCCGACAGAAGAGTTCTTGTTCGTGACCGAAATGTACTTATTCTTCTTCATAGAAGCTCTCAAGAGACACAATACCTATCTTTCCCAGCGCCACAGCCGTCGTGCGTCTCTTGTTCCCTCTGAAGGTGGTTCGAAAGGAGGGCTTGGTGTAAATTTTGGATACGCAGAGAAGATGGAGAACAGTGTAAAGCTGCAAGCAGTGTAAGGAAAATACTGCATACACATAGTAAACTTGAAGCATCGTTCGATGATCAGAGAGAACAACGACGACAGAAGGACGGAGGGCCGACTCGGATCACGGCCCGCCTAGCTCAATCGGATAGAGCGTCAGACTCTTACTTTCCATTCCATGATCTAAGTTAGCGGCATCTGAAGGCTGCGAGTTCGACCCTCGCGGTGGGCTATAAGAGCTTTTTCCTATTCCATGAAAGGGTATCGTGGAAGCTTGTAGCAGACCCAACCTCAGGCGCCAGATCCAACGTGCTCAATCCCTCCATCAACCCAAACTGACTAGTACTTGATGCTTCAAAATCTTTGCGTAAGTTGTACATTTTCCCTCATACATCAGTCGTTACATGGGTCAATGGCTCGGAGGTAAATTCAATCGAAGTAAAATACACGGCCGTTCTTTGGAAATTTCAGCAGTTCAAGAACGGCATTCCGTGTGATAGCAAGCCTGTCGGCATCGACTCCTTCGAGACGAAGGGTCGTCTGCACGTATCCAAAGGGTACTGGGTCTCTGTGTTCTTCCGGTGCCTCATCATATTTGACATCTTCATCTTCAACCTTATCTTCTTTGAGAATAATACCAAGATGTGCTTCCCACTCTGGCAGCCCTGGCTGTGGATATTCTTGATCGCAGACCTCGCCTTCAACGTCACAATGAAATCGACGAGTCACAACCTTGACCTGAGCATGACTGTCCACAAGTTGTGCATTCCAGTCCGCTCGCTCGGAAGGCTGCTTTGACACTAGCGAAGCAAGGAGGGTTTGATCGAAGTCTAATACAAATACCTTGGTTGGTCCATAATATTCTTTGTCATTCACCAGGATGCGAGTTCCGGCAACAGATTCTTAGGGCTCATGTGCCATGTCTGTCCATGAGTTATGTCCTGTTTGGGACATAACCACATAACATGTACAGCCACACCTGATATAGAAACACA
>JABAJX010010136.1:0-12187 GCA_018221735.1 Termitomyces sp. K1Aa
TCAAAGCATATAGTCCACATTCAGATTGAAGCCATTGAAAAGACATGATACTCTTGTCTTCATATGAGCATGGGCTAGTTGTGTCAAGGGAACTGGGGGTGGGGAATTTGGATTGAAAGATCAAAGAGGAGACAGTCAAAGACATGAGAGTATTCCAAAGGAATGAATTGTATGTCAATCTCAATCATTCATTGGATCTTTTATACTGTACCACAAGGCTGAAAGTCATTGTGCAAGTTACTGTAGATATAGATGTGTGGTTGAGCAGCAGGCTTTGCAGTGCTTGTGCCACCCTACCATTGTTATAATACAAGATTATCTACCTACTATTGGCTCGTGTGCAAACAAGATCTCGGGCATGCCGTCCAGATGGAGCGGCCCATTAAATCATGTAGAATATCTTTATGAGACGTAGAAGGATCGAAGAGAGTCAAACTATTCATCTTGGCGGCAATGAAGGAAATCGCAAGTGCTTGAGTCTTTATAAGTGAGCGCTACCCATGTCCCTTGTTCATTGTTTCGAACTGCTTATTGACAACAAGCAATTCCGACACAAGCTTGCTCTTGTTCATTGACCTATACGGAATAATACACCTCCGAACTAAAAGAGCGATTCTTTTTCTGGCATGATCGATCCTGGGGCCGTTTTCCTGGGCAGTAATGTGTTCTAGCGAGAAATGGTGGTTTCTTCGGGGCACTTTGATGACTACTCCACCGAAATCATCACATGTATGGGTGTTGGTCAGCGTCGGAAGCTGGGGATAATCGGAAGAGAGTATCCGCGTCGGAGTTTGTATAGCGATTCAACAAGGGGGCTTTCTTTGCCTTCAAGTTGTCGACCACATCACATCACATCCTTTGTTGTCGATTCTAAGACTGTTGCACTCAGCTGTAATGGCCTGATCTTGACACCTCCTGCTGTGGTGGCTACTCCTCAGGGCCTCAACCGCAGTATCCCCACATCGGTCTATCTCCCCGAATATCGAATACCAACTTTGTACCAACCCCAATTCGAAGAAGATCGAATCCCAAACCCAACCTCTTCTCATACCAGCTCCAACCCACTACCCAATACCCCAGCACACAGCGCTACCCTGCACTCTCAATTGGTACGGATCCGAGCAAGAAGCAGTGTCGGTTTATGGTCTTGGTACGGCGGAGGGTGGTTGATCGTACTGGGGGTGTGTCGTCCGTCGACACGAAAGCGCAAGCAAATGGAGAAGTAGAGGAATAAGGGAGGAATGAGAAGAATGATGACGGACTCTGAGGACATTGGGATACCGTGCGTTTCAATCTCTCTCTTTGTGGCGTGGAGGATCATCCGTACCCTCTACATCAATGAATCTCAGAAGACAAAGACATCCCCTCCCCGTCTTCTATTCGCTGCGTCCCTATCCACATTTCGTATATGGGACACAACAGATCTAGTGGACACTTTTGAGGTGTTCTGGATTGAGAATACGTCGACGCGAGTCAGTGCGGGGACGGATTGTCTTCTTCTGTTCCTCTGTTCCTTCTTGAGTTAGAGGGGGACAGCGAGGAACGAAGCTGGTGCTGGCGCACGCTGCGGTGTTATTCGCGCGTGCGAAGAAAGATCTAGGTTCGAATCTTTTTTTGGTGTGCGTATGGTCTCCCATGTTGACTTTGCCTCTCGTTTCTTCTTTTTTCATTGAAAAATGTTATGAGGGTCGGCGCGTACGTTGACATGCTATCACCCCGAATTTAAACGGCAGGATACATCATTATATGCGCACCCATCTCGTCGGATGTTGAATTAAGTTTGACTCAACCACTCACATGCCCCTATCCAAAATGACATCTCAACATCGAGGTCGTTCAAACCGTGATATCCCTCATTATAGAAAACGCCTTAAAAGCCACGATTATGCACTAAGTGGTAGGGGTAAGATATCTGTGGGATGAATCGCACTAATATCGGGACCCATGACGTCTATACCACTCGGAGACGGTGCTGCCAGTGGGTTCTATGCATTGATACGGAGCTCCGCAATTTGGATTCCAGTGCAAGTATCTCAACACTTTTTCTCTCAAGTCTTATCAGCTTTCTGTAGCTAGTCGGATCGGTCAGGGTTTATCATTCGTATGACTACAAGGTCAAATTTAATACTGTGCTCTTTGTGTATCCCGTGCACCAATGATACGAGTTCCATGCTATCCTCCGTAGTCTGAACGATTGATCCTGGGCCTGTGGCAACTGGATAAATTAAAACATTGTAAATCGAATTATTGTCTTCCTTGATCATAGATCCAGAGGTATCTAATTCACTGGCAGGGACATGTCTTTGTAGGCAGTCACTAAAGATTTATTCTGGTCAGAAATGACGATAGTTTTGGAGCGGCTTGGCACTGTAAAGACTACAAGGGATAACAAAATTCATCAGGGACAGGACCGACATTGTCACAAAGGTGAATTTGTAATATCTACTCAGGGCCGACTTTGCCTTGTACAGTTTCCTGAAGACGATTAACGAAGGACAAGGCGAGTGTGGTCATGTAAATTTGTTATCAATCTCACCCGTGTTCTGTTGAGGGTACCTCGGGCACTGTACCCATGAAACTTGATTTTCTTTCCCCGAATGAGATAAAAAAAGACACTATTGAGCGTGTGGAAACGGCAGAATACTTGAAAATTACTAGGACTCTTCAGACTCGAGTTAAACCTTCTCTTCAACTGATTTTTCTGATAAACAATTTTCAACAGTAGTCTCAGCTACAAAGTGTCGTTAGGAAAGTGCGTAAGGTACATTAGGAGAAAAACTTGCCTCGCGTCTGCTTGTCGATATTGGCTTGACGTTGGTCTGCAGAGATTGCTCCGAATATGATGTCCATCTCTTCGAGACTCCGTCCCTTAGTCTCTGGTATGAACCTGAGCATACATCAGTTATTAGCCATCAGACTATAGCAGACGAGAATGAATCACGACACACAAACAGAACAAGCCCATGGCGCTAATATTGACCGTCGCAAACATCAAAAAAATCTTGTAACCGATATTTGTGAACATCTGGGGTGTGACCTTTGATACCAGAAAGTCTAAACAGATTAACTCTCGTATCAACGGTGAGTTCATGTTGCGTACTCCATAGCCATTGAGATGAGCTAGCGACTGCGAGACCATAATGCCTTGTGCGTGTGGGGAATATATCTGCGACGTAGACCCAGGGAACCGGACCTGAGATGATTAGTCCATCGACCATTCTCGAAGAAAAATGCTAGATCATAGTTTCGGATTGACAACTTACCCCAGCCCATTGAGTAGAAGCATACATAGATATAGAGTAAACCGGCCATTGCTCGTGAGGCCGGTGGAGGAGGTGTAGGTGGCTGTCCTTGAACAACTCGAGGTGGTGGGTGTGTCTTCAAGAGAGCGCCGACGATGTAGAAGAGGGTTCCCATACCCATGGCAGAGATGAAGAGTGAAAGCTTGCGACCGAGGGTTTCAACTCCAAAGAAAACGAAGACCGCTGTAGCGACAACTTTAACAACACCTCCAAAGCAAGATATATGAGGATAAAACAAATTGATATTTTAGAGAACATATTATACCATAAATTCCACTGGCAAGTGATTGGGCCTTCTGGCTGTTAAAACCAATCTAGGGTAAAGACAGGTCGATAAATGTGACACTGACTCTGGCAGGACACGGCTCACAGCTGCAAAGGTCTGTGGTGCATAGTAACTAGCCAAAAAAAGCATCTAGTCAGAGTATGAAAGCAAGGCATACGCAAACAAATCATTGACTTGACTGAGTTTTGTCCCGCCCATTGCTGGAAGAGGAAAAGGATGAAGGCGATGACAAAACGGACGAAATTTCCTTTCCCAAAGAAAGCCTCCCTCCATCCCAGCCCCTCACGTGCTTCACGCTCCTCTTCGATAGCTGCCTGGATCTGGTACATTTCCTCGAGAACTAAGTTCGATGTAACGGAGTCTTTCCTAAGGTAAGCTAAAGTCTTGATTGCCTCCTCCTGACGACCGACTGACGCGAGCCAACGAGGCGATTCCTGTTTCACAATCTTCTTAGGAAAACAAGGGATAAAGCGATTTATTGGCGCGCCTTGATAGTGAAGAGACCCAACGTCATGATACCAGCAGGTACCACCTGAAAACCGAACGGTATCCTCCAAACTCTGGGGCCTGAGAGAACGTGAATACTGACGCCAACTAGGGCAGAGATATCGATTGTTGGACGCTATTTTTGTAGAAAGAGGGAAAGCTTACGATTAATGAAGTATGATATCATCACTCCGACAGCAACCTACATGTTATGTGGCGCCAGAGTGATCTCAAAATCTACCAAGAAAAAGCAACAGCAGCACGAACCATGATCTGGAAGCAGCCTGTGAGACGCCCACGTATTTCCTTGGGTGCACATTCCGAGACGAATGCAAGTGCAACGGCAGATATCCCTCCAATGCCGAACCCGGATATTACACGTCCTGCATAGATCTCTGCCAGGCCGTTTGGACCTTCAGCAACTGTGGTCAAGACCTGTGTACGTGTCAAGCAGTTGAGAAGCTAGATAATGTGTTCCCAAGGGACATACCGCGCCGACGAGGAAGACAAGGATGAATATGAAGAGTGTCGGTTTGCGACCAATTTTGGCTGTGGGCGGCGGCTGAGTGAGTGTATTCGGAGGTAGAAAATTCATTCACCTTCATCACAGATCGAATAAATCCCCGCATCACAGTGGAAGTTGGGATTGGAAGGAACAACACACTTGACGAAAACATACCAGACAACGGTGCACTTCCTAGAGAGCCAAAGAAAGCTCCGGCCTGCAACACTGATACAACATTGGAGGATACGTCATTGAGGCGTTTTTCGTTGTCAAGCCCAAAATGTGATTGAAAATAGGGGAAATTCACCACGCCACCTCTGTCAGAAATTTAAGTACCGGTTCAATGTACATCCTTAAACAAGGTCATACGCAACCCCACTGTATGTTCAAAATATCAATAGGGGAAGGGGCAGTTGGGAGCTTCCAACGGACGTATCATAGCCGTAAAAAACCATTCCCCAGTAGACGACAAAAGTTAGCCCTACAATGTAGGCATATTGACGTCGAGTCTGAAAATCCATGTATAAGACCTCACAGTACATTCGAACATTCTTGAAAATTTGGTCGATTGCTTTGCCCATGGAGCACAAAGAGGGAAGACAAAGGAGAAGTCAACAGGTCCATTTCACACGGTGGCTCCAAATGCACTTTATAGACTAGCAGCCGAATCCAAAGAAAGTACGGCATTTGAGCATCGTGAGTGGAAACAGAAAGGTTTGACATCCATACCCAATGAAAACGGCTTCTGGGGATATCTGAGGCAAGAAGGTCCATTTCTGGATCTTTCGGGTGCAATCCTGATGCAACTATGAAAACTGCGTGTGAAAACAAAATAGTTGAATGTCGAGCATGCAGACGCGGTGGCACTTAGCTACAAGCAAGAGGTGGACATGAATATGTGAGACGTGTTCGATAACTTGGCTGTTTCAAAGGGATGTCTAGGAGAAGTCCATTGTACGGGAGTTCAACCTGGACACATTCACAGGTTGATGAAAAGAAAGGCGTTCCAAGTGTAAAATTGACATACGCTACCTACAGTAAATCCGAGAAATGTGATCAGCGGCTGCATTTCAGTTGAATACAAGTTATTCTTGCCAGCATTGAGTTAACATAGACTGAATTCAATGAGAAATGAGTAAGAGGCAAATAAACCCGGGTCTAGAACACAAACTTTTGTTTCTTTTGCACTTTTTCTGACAGAAACACTTTCCGGTGCCAGCAGTGCAACAGGTTTCTTTCGGACGATAGTTCAATATACTTTCGCAAGAGGCACTTCTCTCGCGCTCTGGGGCTGGCTACCGGGATCGTTTGGCAAGAATCATCCTTTACTCTGTAAGCGATAGCTTGGCTATTGGCAAAGATGTTTGATGTTTGTAACCAACAAGAGGTGATAACATACAGGAATGGAAGGTCCGTCCAGGCCCTGCCCCTTTGCTTGGCCTCTTGCAGTTTCCAAATGACAAATACGCATATAACGGTTCAGCGAACAGTACTAGTCTGATAACCATGTATTTTGACGCGAAAATGCATTCTGAGATGACATAGAAACCAATTATTCATCTTCGAGGGTAAAATCATCACCACATAGTTGCATACCTAGACCGAGATTGGATCGGATCCCAGGACAGCAAATATCTCTTCGTCCTGATGCTTACCGGATGCGGCAATCTAGCTTTGATGGCTGATAAGAGTGCCTGTGTGACGTTGGAAGTCCTCGAGCTTGATCTTGGTCTCCGCAAAGAGCTTCTCACGAGCGCGGTCAATTATGTTGCGTGCGCTCAGTAATCTGTATTTGAAAACGAAGAAGCAAAAATACAGAGAGGAGCACTTGACGATCAACGCATTTCGACGACTTTAATGAGATCGCTGATTTGGGCATCTTGCCTCGCACTGTCGGCTTTGAGCTGAGCATGTTCGGCCTCGAGATTGGTGAGTCGGGCATCGTGCCTAGCACTATTATTGGCTTTAGGCAAACATTCTGGAAAAGGTGTTCTAGATCCAACTTCGTTTCAGACGAGGGGTAGCGGGTGCGTGTGTTGTGTCTACATAAAGCTATTATTGACGGAAATGAAAGAATACTAGGGGCAAGGGAGCACGTACTTTTCTTCTTCTTCTTCTTTCTTGCTTTCTAGGGTCGAACATGTATGACGGTATTATCCGCTGGTATTCCATCTGCAGCTCATCAACGGAATCGTTTGACATTTGGAGAAGTAAAACTCCAGCAGTGTGATTGTCATCAGTCCAGAGTAAGTCGTGTCGTGTTGAATAGCAGCCCAGGGAAAGTTCAAAGACCAAAGGTTGATTGAACCGTAAAGTAGACCATACGGTTTGCTCTATGTCGGAGTAGTTTCCAACGGTGTTGTACCTTGAGGTCACCCGCCTGTCCCCCCCTCGGCGACGTCCCAATCACCTCCCTCCCAATCCTCCCCAAACTCCCACTCACCCCCTCCGGAATCGCACCCCTAAACCTCGACGCGGCTCTAGATCCATTCGGCAACATCGGCAACACGCCCACCACGCGCGAATGTTCGAGGTCGTTACTTAGTGCTGACGCGAGCGGCTCGTCGAATGATGCGTAGAGTGTGCGATGAGGATGCCGGATGTCCCGCGGTGAGAACCCTTCGATGAATGACTCGTCTCGACCGTCGCCGCCTCCGCCGCTTGTGTACACGCTAACTTGGACCTCCCGCCGTACGTCGATCCTGGCCCCACCGAGGTGGAGGTAGTCCCGCCGGATAAGCGCGTGGTAATTCTGCCCCAGCGTATGGAATGTGTGGATAGTTCCGCTTGGGCGAGCCAGCTGTTGAACGTTGAGGGTTGGTTGATTGATATCAGCCTCGCGGTGAGAAGAGATAAAGAAAACCACATACTCAGCTCTCCCTTGAACATTCGCATTCGCATTCGCATTGCCATTCCGAATCCCACTCCCCCCCGCCCCCCGCGTCTCCCTCCATCTCCCTGCGCCCCAAGCCCCAGGCATCGACACACTCATCATCCCCATCTCCATCCCCATCGCGCCAACAAACCCAAACTACCAAACGGGCACCCGCGACCCTCCGAAGCACCAAGTATGCGTCGACTGGATAAAAAACGAGGATGTCCTGGTGGTTTGTCGGTTTTGCATGAGGGTGGGAAGGGGAGGGGGAACGCGAGGGTGGGGTGCTGCAGTGGGTGGATGCATATGAGTGGAGTAGGAGTGGGATTTGAAACGGGAACAGCACGACCGTCGCCGCGACGTGTTACCTATGTTTGAAGAAACGTACTGCATACGTTCCTATGTGTAATCGTCATCCTTTGCCAAACCTGCAGTTTTCAAGAACTCAATAACCTGGGTTCCCAATGCACTATGAATTTAGGCAAGCTTAATGAAGGAAGAGCGTAGCAAGAGTCAAAAAACAACGGATTTTTGTTTGTTCTTATTTGATTTTTTCCCGTGCTATCTATCGGATGCGCTCTCTTTCATGTTCTTTTACGATGCCTCCCTCCATTACTGTAGGTTCTCAACCTTTTGAATGACTGGGATAGAACTTGGGTAACCAGTACATTATTTCAGAGTGCATGATTATATGTCAAGCTTTCTCCAGAACATCTGCACAACTACTTATTTCATGTTAGATCTATTATCTATATATCACATATGCTTGACTTGTATATTTCTTGATGTCAGGGATATTATTTTGAAATTTTCACGGCATGTAGAAAGACAGTATAGGCGGAGTACTCGGGCTCATCTAGATCTTAAGCCTATGGCAAGGGAGTGCTTGAGACAGTACCACTGTACCAGTTGTACTAGTAGTTTAGTATATGGTTTACAAAGCGTGTAGAAGGGAGCGTTTTCAGTTCATTTTCCTTGATGAGTGGATTGTATCTACCCCCCGTTTCCCAGAATGTCGAGAGTTGATGCATGATGGACGGTGTACCATGTGGTGAGAAAGATCAAGAATTCGGACAGCTTGAAGGATCAAGATAATAAATAAAACCTCCTATCAGAGAATCGACCAGCCTCAGGCAATTTAGTTCTTTGCATAGCACATTTTGCTCTCACACTGTACTGTCTTGTCCGCATAACTTCTCACCTACGGTTACCTAATGCAATTCTCCCGTGTGCTGCTCCCATCAACACATGCCCCTCGCACATTTGAATGTTATTTTCATCCGATCTGATGGATTGTTGCGAGTCCATTTACATGATTTTGCTATGCGGAACAGTGTCTCAACGCTTCCCACGTCATCTGTATTCCGTGGGCAAGCTTCGTCAGTTTCTGGAGATGACACATGATGCTGATGGGACAACCGCAGTATAGATTTCTATCCATCAAGGTCTGATTGCGGTATCATGATGACTGCAATATTTGTAGATGCATGTGAGCTGTTTTTTAACATCGACAAGATACATCAAGCTCTGTCCATATGGCAAGAAGATCATGTCTCAGCTTTCATCAATGCTATGCTTCAATAGCTAGACCATCATGATATGAGGAATATTTCCTCTGTGGTCAGGGTTTTCTTTTCATTTGTATATAAGTAATACTTCTAGGGGTCACCCTTGTCCTTCCAAGCCCCATCTCTAGCCATGATGTCTCATATCCGTCAGCTACAGAGTCTCATCAATGCCTCTATTGACAAACTTGAGACTAATTGTCAAAGTACAGGGACCTCTGTCCCTGATTTATACTCCCCTTTCTCTCCTCAGTCCGAAGCTTTTCGTGCCGACCCTGCAGCTGTCGAAGCTACAAGCATTATTTCTGCTGCAGCTCTACAGCTGGATGCAATTGTATCACCCCCTCACATCTCATTGTACCATACCGTTGCAGGAGTGCGTATATTATGCGTAAAAAGTGACACTCGTTGACATTCTCTCAGCATCTTAGATCGGCTGCGCTCAGGGCATGCCTCGAGTCTCATGTTACCGAGATCCTGCGCGAAGCTGGCCCAAAGGTTTGTTTTTCTTCCTTACTATGAGTTTGCTCTGTGAGCCTTGTCTAAAGGGTCTTCACGTCAACGATATTGCTTCCAAGAATGGTCAAGACCCACACAAATTAGGTACGTATTACAATGATCCTAACAATAATACCTTAGTACTAGTATCATTGCTCATTATTTAACAAGCACGATTCTTGCGTTACCTCGCCATCTATCACATCTATCGAGAGATCACACCAGATGTATTCGCTAATACTCGTATCTCAAGCATGTTGGATTCCCTTAAGCCCAGCGAGGAGGTCATTGCCCAGTGAGTTGTGAGCTGACTCGTTCATGCTTACTTGCTCATTTATGTTCAACCAGTCCTGAGACCAAGCATGACAATACGATAGGCTTAACTGCTATGGCGGCTCACCAGTATGTTATTCCACCTGTCGTCAACGCATCACAACTTATATCTGATGGTGTAGTCTTGACGAATGTTTTAAAGCGTCCGCATATACATGGGAGGCGTTATCTGATCCGACCACAGCAATGTCTGGCGACCCGACCGCCACACCTCTGGCAAGAGCCTACAACAACAACGAGACTTTCTGGGAACTTCTTTCTCATGATGAAATGCGATCCCATCGGTTCAATATTGCAATGCATGGACTCCAGGCTCTACAATCAACTGAAGCGCTCGTGAAAGGTTCATCTGCCCGTGTTACCGCATTTCTATTATACTTATGCCGGTGGCATAGAATATGACTGGAAAAACCTTCCAGCTGGATCTGTGGTCGTCGATGTTGGTGGAGGTATCGGGTCGGAGGCCCTTTCTTTAGCACGGGAGTTTCCAACCTTGGATATTGTTGTCCAAGATCGTCCCCCTGTTATCGAAGATGCAAAGAAAGTAAATCAATATACCTTTCAACATTGTTTCATAGCTTTACATTAATCATTGATAGTTCTGGAGAAAAAATCTTCCAAATGCCAAAGTTACACTCGAGGGTGAGTGCATATGCAACACTGCCTAAATCACATATTGACATTTTTAATAGTCCAAGACTTCTTCACACCTCAGCCTGCAGATCGCAAAGTTTCAGTCTTCCTACTCAAGAATGTTCTTAATGATTGGTCTGACGAGTATTGTGTCAAAATCCTTACTCAACTTCGTGCTGCTGCACAGAAAGACACGAAGCTTTTGATAACCACTGGCCTCATTCCCTTTGCTTGTCGGGATCCAAATGATGGTCCTGATGCTTTGGATATACCAGGCGCTTTTCTTCGTGATGCACCTGTGCCACTCCTTGCTAATTATGGTGCTCTAAGTAATTTAAGCTACATGGCTGACATGATTGTAAGTACTATTTAAAGGGTTGTCCACCGTTTGATGGTTATTTTGCAGATGTTCATCGCTGCCAATGGCCAAGAGCGTACCATTCGCCATCTCAATGAGCTCCTTCTCAGTACTGGTTGGAGGGTCACGCATGTTTATCGTGCGGATCAATATGGCGCATTGCTTCAGCAGGTTGAAGCAATTCCTATTTAACTCGAATGCATCTACTGGTATAAATCATGAGAAAACTAATCCATTTCTATATCCACCAACCTATATTCCCTGGTGCTATTCTTTGACTTGATTTCTAATCTGTTGACTGGATAAGATATCCAATTAGCTCTCCAGACTTGTCTGTTCCATATATAAAACCCCGTACCCACTCCATATGTACCGTTCATAATTACCATGTATATAAAAAAAGATACAAATTGACAATTGTAGTACCAATGATTATTTGATGTGATGCACTCCACCTCCCATGACCTTGAAGCTGCCCCAATCAGAAGGCATTGGTTGTGTGTCTCTCTTTATCATTGCCAACAAAGTGCAGGCTATATGGTCAATATTTTGCAAACTGTTGTTCTAAGGAGAATGAAACCACTTTACAAACTTAGTTCTAAGTTTGAAGACATGTTTGCAAACTCTTATTCTGAGAATTCTAGGAATCTGCCAGAATGGAGGGTTGGACCCATGGGTTTTAGTGATTAAAAATGGATTGTAAATCATCAATAACCACCAGACTACAAGAGCCTTACTGATATTTAGTTTTAGAGATACATATACCTGTTCCTAACTCCATATCTAACAAAACACCAACTGAACCTTAGCCAACTAACCCAACAACTCTAACATAACCTTAAACTGAGGCTAACAAAGTTGTCAAGAACTATAAGGCATAATAATGGATATATTGATAGACTAGCAATTGAATGATCAATGAGAGAGAACAATAAAAGGTGTGTATGAAAAAGGTAAGAGAAACATACAAGCAAAAGGGTATATTGGGTCAAGACCTGGCTTGTTAATGTAGTTGCCAAGCATCACTCCAACATATATATTGTGTGTAACATTACTGTTAAAGACTTGTGGCCTTATGTTCACACAACATAAATCAGAATCAGTCGGGTTGCTGCTCTGTAGGGTGTGTAAGGACAAGTTGTCTTTGCATTACATAATAATGATATTTATATCAGCATCACAGACAGACGAGCTACGATTTGTGCCTTTGGCACAAACCTAGTATCTCGTTGGGGGCTTTGCCCCCAAACCCCCCTGTACTCAGCCTCTGCCATAACCTCACTGCGTTCAGTTATGGCTCCAAGTATGTATAAGCAACTCAGCCTCCACCATAACCTCACTGCGTT
>JABAJX010010138.1:0-12053 GCA_018221735.1 Termitomyces sp. K1Aa
CGAGTTGCTCAGGCTACATCACAAATCATCAATATAGTAGTTTTGTTGTATCTTTCCTTCAGTTGCAGATACGGTATGGTGGGTAAACCGTTGATCGCGATCATGTCATTTGATTACATACGCAGTGTTGATCCGAGATATTTTGAAATTTCTTCCTCCTCATTTGACCGCATGGGCAATGATGGGCATGCGCATAAGTATGTTGTCAGACTGGACGTTGGTGTTTGCTGACTCTCTGGGAATCTGAGGGCGCAACGCGCGCAACTCTAACTTCTACACTTCCATTCAGCATGGTTAGAGGATCGGGCGGCCCCGGTACATGAGTTTTCATGCATCATGACCCGAGACGCTCTAACTTGCTACTCGTTGCCTTCTGGAGCCTGTTTAATTTAAGACCGGCACCCGGTTTTCAACGATCACGGAAGATATAAAACGAGACGGTACGAGCGCTGTCTATGCCAATCAATTCCCTCACATCTCGTCTAAATTCCTGAAGGCAATGCAGCACATCGACCATGCCTCGCTCAACCATCGTCCTACGCATCGCTTACCTTCGCGACTTCATTGGTTTTTCCACCGCTGACGCCAACGCTCTTCATGTCGCTGCGCCCGTTGTTGCACTGCTCGTACCCACCGTCGTCGACACGGTCTACGAGAAACTCTTCTGTTTCGATATAACAGCAAAGGCATTTGTCCCACGGCAGACAGGGTATACTGGGGATGCACCAGCGAAACTCGAAGAGATGATCATCCACATCTCAAGTTCAGGAAGGACTTCCTTACGCAGTACTGCAAGAAACTTGTTACGATGGAATATGAAAAGGAGAGTACATGGGAGTATTTGGATAAGGTAGGGTTGATGCATACAAGCGAAGCAAGATTCAAGCACAGGTATGTGTCTATACCTCTCTAAATAGCTAATGCTGATCCTTGCCGTAAGAGAGAAGAAGCCGGGTCTCTGCGTTAAATATATCCACTGCTCGATACTGCTAGGATACGTTGAGGACATCCTCCTCACTGCTGTCGCCACCCACCCCGACCTCGATCTTGATGCAAAAACTGTCGTAATCCGAGCCGTTAATAAGGTTTGTTTTGCCACTTTCGTTTTTCTGACACAAACTTACGGGCGCGGTCTCCGACAGATTCTGTGGATACAGAACGACCTCTTCGCGCGCCATTACATCACTGACAACAAGTCACGGCCCGAAATCAGCATCAACACTCCATCGAACTTCGTCCTCGCTGTGGGTGGAGCTTTGGTACTGGGTGCATTGTTTGATAGGTTTGGTCACTGAAGGAAGTGGTGCGGTCGTGTAATGTAAGAAACTAATGTAAGGATGTTCGATCTTTGTGTTTTGACCTTGCTAAAGTCACGCTGCGGTGTGGAATAGAACATTCCCCTACCCTAATGATTGATATCTTGAACAACGCGTTTCAAATCTTTGATTTAGGACGCTGTGTCTACTGATCGACATAGAAGATACAATGAACTCAGTGTGCGGCAGATATTTATATTAATCTGACGATGCAATCAGATAGATGCAAGGGCAGTGTCATGATGCAGAAAAATATCTAACGAGGCATCTTCAGTTCTTGATGTTCTGCATAATTGTGTTTGGAGAACGTCTGATCTTCTGCATGAAAGATCGAACGCCCGTCGATGCTTAACACAGACTGCGGAAAATGATGAGATAGTAAGGTGTGCAAGACTTGTCGATCATTGATCCTATGCCACAAAGAACCGGATGCGCCGCTGATTCCTATACTTGCGCAAGAAACCTATCCTGTCTCGAACTCCACCACACCAAACCAGAAGATGGAAATCCCTTCTCATACGGCTACCCATCCCATGCACCTCCATCAGTTCGGCCCACCGAACTCCGGATTGCGACGTACGACTCGTGTAGCATTAAATGCGCTGGAACCAACTTGTTCCCCATCTTGGTAGGGCGGAGGATCGTGGCGGTGGTGGTCATGCTCTCGGTCGTTGTCATGTATCCATCAAGAGATCAAAACGACAATCCCTTGAACCCCTTCTCATACAGCTTCCACAACCCACGCATCAACACCTCCACAACCCACGCATCAACACCTCCACCACCCGCCATTAGCCCGTACCATGTGACTTGTGGTGCCTGTTGTTGATCCTGGTAGGTTCGGATCCCTGGTGGTGTACTCATTGAGACAAAAGCGCAAGGATCAAAAGGAGACAGCACCTACGCACCATCTATCCATGGCGCACTCATCTACACCTCGTATATGGGATGCAACAAATGTGGAAGATGTCTGTGACGTACTGAGCATTGAGTTTGCGTTGTAGGGGGTGTTTCCCCCCTTCTTCTCGCTCTCCCTCTATCCTATGAAGTACGCCTCACATACTCCATACTCATGACTTCTCTATGGGAATCACAACAAAAATATCGTTTCCTGTCTTGAGAATGCGATGCGATTCTTAATTACAGAGCACAATCTTCATTTGTAGGAAAAGAAACATGATAATCAGATTGACGTGGCACGTTTCGACGACAGCCTCCAGTATTTTTTTGATCTCGCATCATGTATCATGGATCCATTTTAGTAGTAGTTCGGCCCTAAGATTCACAGGTAAAATGTGCACGAGGGATTTCACTGCTCCCTTAGGAAATCTGACCAGTCAACAATCATCATCGGCTTTGCAAATATCAAATGATGGTCAGAAGTGTGACTGAGTGAGGCAGCTCTTAAAACACGTAACTTCATCCGCAGTAACAGGTGTAGACCCATCTACTTCAGACGCTCATGTCCAACCCGGGTGTTATGGCAGGACCCTTACTTGCAGGCATGTAGCTTTCGATTCACATACAAGCCTTCCTCATTTCTCCTTGTCATCTAGCCGCAATGGCTAACTTGGGGTATTGCCATTTCTTGTATTCATTTTTCCATCTAACTTCCATTAAGGCTTCTTGGTATTACATGTTCTCAAACGGTGTATTACTTCCGCACGTATCCAAATGATCGGAAGTTCTTGAAAGCAGTAGTAAGTAGCTGTCCTCTCTACCCTTCTTAATTTGTCAATGATCATTTGACATCCACAGGTCACAGTACTTTTGTGAGTGGGGTCATCCTTCCATCTGGGAAGTGGAATCCTGAGTAGAGTCAGTATCTTGGAGAGTGCCTATGCGGTTTGCCATGTACAGGGAATGGTCCAAATCTACATTGTGTGGTGGACGGATGAGAACATGTCAGGACTTCTGACAATCCCTGAGTCAGCCTGAAGTCCTTGATATTCCATGACATTATTAACAACCTTTTATATTCTGGGGAATTGCTGTATGTGGTATAATCCATATAATATGAGTGCTCAAGGCAAATATTGATACACAGGTTTCTGTAACAATAACTGTAATTGGACATCTTTTACAACTGTTTTTACACTCATGACTTTAATAGTTGATCATAATGTTCATGGTTCAAAGGTGCCCTCATCCATCTACTGTCAATCCTCTGATTTGGACTCATTGTGCAATCATATCAGCTTCTATGGACTGAGAGTATATTGTCGTGAGTACTATAAATGTATTGTTCAGTCTATATAACACTGATAGTTAAAAGTCAGTATTGGGCATCCATGGCAAAAGTCCCTTGTTGCTTTCATAGTATGGCATAGTCCATTGTCTATGCTTACATCACTTAGAGGTTACATAGCTGGGTACATCTTTTGCAGGATTATGTGAGCTAGTATAGTTTTTGAAGATGCTTCACCTGTATTTGCTCACTTTCAGCCAGGTTTTGGACTGGGTGAGGATTCTATCAGTTATAACCTCCACAATTAATTGATTTACAATCTTAGCATTCAATGCTTCTCAGTCTGTGGCAAAGTAATTCCATGTTATTGCATACTTAAGGTCTCAAACAGATATGGCAAGCCATTGATAAGCAGTGAGCGAATGTTGGAAACACGTGTAAGGATATTTGTTTCTTCATATATGCTAGGTTATGACTTATGTTTGAGGAAGATTTTGAAAACATTCGCTTTGGTTTTAAATATTATCTGTGATGTGACTATAAGCACATCTCTTGTTTACTTGCTGCACACAATGCGCAGTGGATTCAAAATGTGTGTTATTCTAGCTTGATGAAATGTTATTTTAATGTGTCCTTAGATCTGAAAGTGTTATCAACCACCTAGTTTTCTTTAGGCAAGCTCTTACAATTAATGTTTGTTAGTAGACTGATTAATAAAATTACAGTATAAGCAGTGGTGTACTGATAACTATATTTGGAGCAATTACTTTTATTACTGTGAGTAGACTGTTTTTGTGCTTCATGGTCAATTATGTACAAGTAATATATTTTGCAGTACTATATTGCTTCTACAAATTATGTTTACACTTGTATGTTTCTTTTAAAATTCCACTTTTCATTCTCATAACATTACTAATTAGCAATTTATCTGATTAATGGAAAATGTATGGCTTACTTTGACTGTTCAATTAGAATTTCTTACTCACTGTGTCTTTAATCCAACTGCAGTTTATAGTAACTCAATGCTGGTAAGCATCATAAACCAAATGCTCAAGTTTTATTTTTTTTTACAATTGATTATCATATATTCAATATACTGTAGGTTATGTACGTTTATTTTGATTATGCAAAAATATCTCTTTCTATTGATAACATCTATATGTAGGCTCAATTCTCGCACAAAATTTCAAAAAATGTTTGCACAGGCTCAATCAGGAGAAATGATTTTTCTTAGAGATGTTCCTTCAATGAATTTTTAAGGTGGACTTTGTCTTTATTCTAATCAACTTATGAATTATCCTTGTATTCTTTTTGTTGCAGACCATTGCTAAGAATTGTTACTACTTAAAATAATTTATATGAAATAAAAGGTGTGTTCTTGTATTTTATCCAGTAACACTATATTTATATCAGTTTTATATGAATTTAAATAGTTTCTTGAAAAACCAGATATAAGAAACACTTACTTTCACAGTGCAAAAAATTGTGGAGTTTCTTGATAAAAATCTATTTAAAGTGCTTTCTGAGAAAGATAAGATTCACATTTTTTTTTTCAAAGTTGTCAGATGTTAGAATTTCCTTTCTGAGAAGTTGTACAATTGTGCTCTGTTTGTCCCACATTTATGCCGCTCTGCTTATGCTGACCCATCAGATCCATCAAATAAGGATGCCAGCTCAAAACAAAAACACAAGCAACAGGAACTAGCAGAGGAGATAGTTGATGAGGCCAACTCTAAGCCAAAAAACAAGAGAGGATGGAAGCAAAAAGATAGTAATAGTGAATTGGACAATGAAGACATTGAGGAACCTTCATAGAAGATTACTCATCAAGCTCCCTCCTCCTCCCACATCTACAAAACCTCAGGGTTCAAAAGTAGTCATACCAACTTTACAGAAAAAACCATTCATTTGGATGCTTCATGCCACATTTGGCCCATTGTTCTCCTCTTTCAAAAAATGTAGAAAATGTAAGTCAGAATCAAATGTGAATAGATTTAACAACCAATGATCCTACCTTCAGTCTAGTTTGGCAACTGATGCTGGACCATAGGTGTATAGGATGCTAATCAGGTGTGTAAACACACTTTGCCAGACCCCAAGCTCAAACTCATGCATTATGTCACAAACAAACATCTCAAAATAGTTTTGACCATGAGATAGGAAAAGTTCCGAGAAAGCATTCTTACCAAGACTTTTTAAGTGTTGTATGTCTCAATAACGCAGCAAATTGCTCACCTGAACAGAAACAAGTGATTCTCCAAGTAATCAATTATTGGTTTGCCATTCATGGCAGATCTTTTCTCAAAAATTCTCTTCCTTGCTTTCTGGATATCTGATTGCTTGGCATCACTATCCAATCATAAATTTAAGGACCAGATCAAGTCATGAAGCTTGGTGCCAAGCTTCAGAACCTGTGACTTCATGATTTGACACATCACATCTAACCATGTTCCCATGTTCTTGATTCCCGAGACCAATACCCTTCAGAATAATCATGAGATTCAAGGTATAGAAACAGTAACTGAAAATACCTTTCTTTGTAGTTGGCAGAATAGGCAGAAAAATGAGGATTTGCCAGATTTTATTGCCACATTTCAATACTATACCATGCTCATAAATCTCCTTGAATTCATTGTTGAGAATGTTCTTCCAGACTGCTTGTATTAGTTATTGGCAAAGAAATGTGAGGATATGAGGTGTTGCTGGTGTGCTGAACAGCTTGTTGTACTTGTCTTGAACGAGGTCCGGAAGCTGAAATAGATAAGTTCATTGAAGAAAGATTGAAGAAAATAAACATATATATGGTAAATAAGCTACATGGTGTGCAGAGAAGCTCGTCATTTTACTTCTGATATATTTTGAGAGGCTGCCAAACCATAGGTAAAGTGGCCATATTGATGCCGTGCCAAAGTTTGCAAACTGAGTTGAATCAGAGTACAACATGAGAGGAACCACATCAGTTTCAAGATTGCATCCCTCAATGGGGAGGTGATTGTGTCCTCTGATTCTAGGAGGCGATCAGATGTGTACACCTCCCCATAAACATGCTGCTCGGGCTCATCCACTGATGGTCTCAAAAAAAGCTGATATCCACGCCAGTGGTACTTGCTTGCAACGTAGTCTTGAATGCTTGATTTGAGGACTTCGACAAGGTCTTGGTGGAAGAACTTGATTTCAAGAGTAGGGGCAAGCTTTTCAGACTGATAAGTCTTGCATGTAAGTGGAAGTGGGAGTTAACCGAGGCTTCCCTCCATTTATTGCTTGAGAACCAAGAAGGAAGTGAAGATGAGTCCGGAGTGGCTGTATCAATGTATCAATGTGCATATCATTGAGTCTTTGGTTTTCCCAAATAGCACTAAAGCTGTTGAAGTGTTAGGAGCCATACAGAACTATCAATGAAGGGGAGTGCGGAATCGTTCTAGCAGTCCTCGTATGAGGATACCATTAGAGTTGAGGTTGTCAACTCAGGGAACGAGTTACTCTCATGCGGGTTAACATTGGAGCAACAACTATCCACAAGACAACACGACTATGGCAAATCATGCCCACTCCTGGACAGGCTTGACAATGATGACAACAGGAGAACATTTCTACCCCCAACAGTGCCTAAAAACTTGCTTGAATCAGCGCCTTCAAGAGAAGTAATGAGGGAACAAGTTCTGGATCATGCAGAAGATAGGGGAGAGGAACCTGGAGTGAGATTTTGTACACAGGGAAAGAGAGCCAGGAGGAAACATTGCAAAGATGGGGAGGTTCCAGGTCCAAGTTGCAGACCAAACTTAGAGCAGCAATGGTTTTGTTTACAAGATCAATATCAAGCTTGGATAGGGGCTCTGTAATGGCATGGGATGCTACTTTCTAACGTGAGCTGGCTATTGATGCAACAAGATGTGATAAGCACGTGATTTGACATTTGATAGTAGTATTAGGTAAACAGTTGTACTTATTCCATCTCTGAACAAACAACAAAGCACCTTTTGTACCTATAACTACACTTATGTCTGCTGAGTGAGGAGCTCTCCCAGGGCTAGCCACCCTTTTCCCTGGACTTTAGCTAGTCAGGCTGGCCTAGCAGCCATATGGCTTGGCTACCTGAAACCCTCACTATTGCCCTTAGCATGAAGATTTGACTAACCACATCACACTATGTAGCAGAATCAATAACAGGTTCTGATTTATGTTGCCTGAATGTCAGACAGCAAGTACATAATGGAAACGTTACACTGTATCAATCCAAACCATGCATTCTTTTCAAGATTCTCCTCTGTTGTTGTTGGTGATGCAATATCTGCAAGTTTGTTCAAGGCAAAGAGGACTGCAGGAAAGAACAAATCATGTTCTAGTATTGATATTGCTGGAATTTCACTGGTAACCAGGCAGGAAGCAGCCTCAAAGACGATTTCTTTCACCAAGGAATAGGTAGAGAATACAGCATCATGTTCAAGAGTTTTGAGACATTTACTAGGCATTGGAGGCCACTTTTTATGTGGTACTTTGGAAAAACCAGAAAATAGCCACTGCTATGAGAACTGAAAAATAGAATTTGCTGTGTGGAAAATAAACAATACAAGTTGAGAAAAGGGAAATAGGAAGGGGAAGCTAAAAAGACAATCAAGAAAGACAGCCAGAAGTAGAGAGCTACCCAGGTAGAATAGAAATGTTAGAGTAGTGATGACTGCAACCATTAGGAAGGCTTTCAATAATATCACCAGGTTTCCACTTGATGAGACCTTGAAAATAAAAATGCCAAATCAATGTGCAAGTCCTCACATCACCAGTGTAAGGAGACTACTCATTTCTCCAAGTGTCTGACTCTATTCCAGGCTTAGTCTGAGGTTGTAGGCCTTCCCTAGCCACCTGACTGACCACCTGATCATCTCTATTCCCCATACATCTTGTAGTAGTCATCCTTGCAAGTCATATGACCAGATTCTTACTCCTCATTGATTATTGTTAGTCATTCTCCTTTACATACCACGGGCCAATGAGTCATGTAGTGTTAGTCATTAGCCACCAGCAATGTAGTATATAAGGTGGTCTGCAGGATAGAATATCCTCAGACCAAACAATACTAGCGTTTTCCTGTCCTATCCATTGAACCAACTGTTGCCCTCACCAGTGACGTGCTCACCTTCTTGCTTGTCTCCTCACTTGCCCTCTACCCCTTGCCCACCTCTAGCCCACCATTGTGCTTGCTTGTTGTTCTGTGGCTTGTCTGTGTGCTTCTTGGTTGTGTGGGTATTCCATAGTCATTGTTGCTCTTACAATGAAAGATGTTGTTCATGAAGTATTGGAAGGTGGGGAAGTTGGTCATTCCAAACAGCATTACAAGGTATTTGAAAAGGCCATAGCGGGAGGGGATACCAGTTCTTCTTGGTGACTAAATTTAGTTCCCGGTAGTTAGTGTTGTAAGGTCTAGTTCAGTCCAGTCTTTTGACTTTTTGGGGCAGAACCAGAAACCTGGACTGGTCCAGGTTCATCTCAAAGTGTCAGAACCATGAACTGGACCAGTCTTAACCGGTTACCAACAGTCCAGTTAAGACCAGTCTATGAACCAGTCTAAACTAGTTAAAACCACTGTTTTGGACATATTTTTGCAAACATTAGCTCAAAAACACATAAAACTGAGCCCATGACCTGATTATACAATACTTATGAACATATTTGATCTATACATGCTTCAACAAGCACTACATGCACAGAACTCCTCTAAAACCTATCAAAAATTGTTGAAATTTTGCGAAAAAGGGTGGTAAATATAATGAATATCAATGATTATTAGGGGTAACAAAAAGACCGGTGATGACTGCACTGCCAATCCAATAGGGTCAAATGGAAAAAGTGATGCCTTTTGGATTTAGCTTATCTGCACAAGTGTGGGTTGTGCGAGTATTTTAGATGGATGCCAATTGAAATTCTGCATAAAATGCATATACACAAGCCTGGGTGCTGTTAGCAACAGTAACTAAGAAAAGTTGTTGGTGAAGTCACCTCCAACTGTTGGAATGGATGCAATTGTTGGCAACCTACTATTAGGTGGCCAAATGGGAATCAATGTAGGATCTGCTTAACACCAACTGGCGCTAAACAGAAGGAAATGATATAACAATTGCTATGGATGGATTAAAAGAACTAGATAAAGTTGGCAGCAAGACCAACTTTAGAAAGATAAGTGTCAAAGAGGCCCATTTGCCTAGGCATCATCTTCAAGGGATACGGCTGTTGTTTGCTTCAGGTGAGAGGCTGAGGAAAGACTCCCCTTTGCAGCTTGCAGAGCTGGGAATCTGAGATAGCCACTTCTGGACTATACAAAGGAGTATCAGTGTTTTAGCATAGTATAAGTAGATGAATGAATGAAATGGGAGGTTCAGATAGCGTGCAGTATGTTGTGAGCGACGATGACCACAAATTCCCTGCTTATTCCCAATATGGTACATTACCATAAAGAGAGGTTTAGGATAATTCTGAGTTCATTTGTAATCCTGCTTGATCATAACGTAGTGGCATGGTAATTTAAACTCAGATAAACCAGTCGTTATAATTGACGCTTGCTCTGAGCTCATTATAACAAATGGTCACAAGTCTAATGAAGTCCATCATGGAAGGGCAGCCAATCTATTTCTCCACCTGGGCCCTGATGTAACTGAGTTTGAAGAGAGATATAACTATATACAAACACACCATAACATGTACAAACAATCTCCATTGTGAAGCAGCGCATTATCATGTGAGGTTAGTGCTAAAAGTTTGAAATTGATTTTTGTGTCTTGAGTAGAAGACATGTCTGCAAGTTGAATATGGAGCAATGAATTTGAGCTGTGGGATCCTTGGCAGAGTCCAAAATCAGTCAGTTGGCATGCACAAGGTATGCATTACCTATGGCTAGTTATCAAACCAGGAATGCTACATAAATGACTCAAAATATTGTGGTCAACAGCCTTAGAAGAGATGAAATATTGGTGCCTTGACCTTGTCAGAGCTCCCTAGACCTGGCATTTATGCAAAAGTTGAACAGTTGACTTATATTTTACTGTTTACATTGGGTAAGAGGTATATAGACTGCACAAGAAAATCTGAAATACCACACTTTCTAGGTTCTCAAAAATAGCTCAAGCCAGGTAGTAGAAGACAAGCACTGGCATACTTATAATGTATCAGTTTGTACAGATATTATAACATGCTGGGGCTCGAACCAATAGACTGTTAAAAATAACTCACACAAGGATAGTAGAAGACCAGTGTGAGTCCACACGTGGATGTCTTAGTATGAGACTATGTACAGTGGGTAGAGGTTAATTTGCGAGCCTGTGGAAGAGATCAACCTACATAGTAAACAAAGCCGGCTGCCGCGTCGTTTCTGTGTCTAGCACAAAAGTCTAAGCTCGATGCCTTGAAGCCCTCAACTGCGCAATTGTTGCGCTATCGATTGGATTGAAGAGCTCGATGAACAAGATGGACACATTCAGTGACAAGCGGCGGACCAACTTTGGAAGTTGAAGAAAACCTCCAAAAAACGCGAAGCCGACGCTCAGCCTCTTCAGTTTGATCTTGTCCTGGATCCACCTCCATCGTCCTGTTCCTGCCTCCCTAGAATGTCCTCCTTCAAGGGACTCGAGGCAAAGGTCAATAAAGGTCTCAAACATGCTCGCACTGGAGTTATAGGTGCGTTCTTCCGTTATTGGGCAGGGTCAGTGAGTCTAACTTTGTTTGAAGGCAGATGGAATCCAGGTGAGGGCGCAAATCAGAGCTAGTCATCGTTTTGACAGCTTTGCTGGAACGAGAGGAGGCAACGACGTCAAATGGTACGTTTCTTAATATGGACATTCGAGAAATTTTTTCCTTAGGTATCACTTTCATGAATGATACAGGCATATCAATGGGCACGATTACATTGAGCTCTTTCTGAGATGTTGGAGAGCTAAAGAGGCCATGTTCATCCTTGTAAGCCCCACATACACAAGCCGTGACCTTCCTCTCATTTTTTGCTGGCAAGGACTCGTGGCTTACCTCTGAATTATACCTTCCACCCGCGTTCTACCCTGAATGCTGTCTCGACAGAAACCTCAAGCGCAAAGCTGAACAAGGTGTCAAGATCCATGTTGTCGTGTACAAGGAGGTACATCCACATCCACAGCACCTGAAACCGTAATACCACGTTTATCACTCGTCTCTAGGTCACTCAAACTATGGCGATGAGTTCCAAACATACAAAGGTTTGACATGTTCAACTTCTGTGATCGCAATGATTGATCTGAAACTATGTTTAGAATATTCTGGACAATCACCATCCTACATAACATGCATGCGTCACCCCGACCATATCGGTGCAAAGGACAGCATCGAGTTTTGGTCGCACCATGAAAAGGTATGATCCTAGTAACAACAATCTTTTGTTTCGTATGGGTCTTACAGGCCCCTCTTTCCAAGCCCCAGCAGTGATAGCAGCAAAATGATTGTCACCTGTAATATGTTTCCCTTGGAAAATTTGACAAAGAAAGCTGTCATGCCATTTCTTTGTCAACTTTTTCCCTTGGAAATAGTCATTTTCC
>JABAJX010010139.1:0-12024 GCA_018221735.1 Termitomyces sp. K1Aa
CGAGCTCCTTGCCTTACCAAAGGCTGGAAAGACCACTGGACCAACTCGTCTCATTGCGTTATTTATAATGCCCGCACGTCTCACCCCGTCACCTGATATTTCCCCCTTCCTCATCCAAAAATATTTGTCTTCAATGGTACTGATGTGTGGAGCAAAATAGGCCCGATTCTTATTCTTGACTGGATCTGACATTGACACTTCAAACGGATTTGCGCTTTGCGCTTACTCACCTTTCGTCGCAAACAGTACTGACTGCCAGTGCAGCGGAAGTCAGGTCAATCACAACTTGAACGTCTTTGAGTCAGTGCTCAACTCGTATTTGTGTAGCCGATACCGTCCGCTACAGTCCACGGAACAGCTCGAGCTGAATGGTTTCTCGATCTTGTGAGACTGCCGGTTGCAATTCGCTCGGGCATGCCCTCTTGGTATCTCCTCCTTGGTTCAGGGCAATGTTGTTCAAACGTCGTACTACGGGAGTATTTTGTGGAGCATCTAAGGGCGACCCACTAGAATTCATTCGTCTGGACTTGGTGCTAATCAGCTTCAATTCGCGTGAAGTTCTGTATGGACACGTAATTCCCTGCACCTTACCTTCTTGTGATAGTCGTCGAGGCCAACGCAAAATCTACAGAGCCCGACATGTTCAATGTGTACCGAAGCTTGCTGGTTCACACTTCGCGACACCAGGAGAGATGTTCTATTTGTCATTGAAAAGACTAGCTGTTGCGACAAACATAAGTGTAAAAGACTATCCGTCACGAGAACAATAGGTGTCAAAAGAAGTCAGTCAAAGTGCTGGATGACTTTGAGAAGTGAAACAAAGGTGGATAAACCGAGATTTCTGATTATGAGTAACGAGTAACATGGTTAGTAGCTATCGATATTCAGCGAACAGAACGTCGACAGATGGTCCGGGAAATGTTGTAATCATCTGAGATCCAGCAAACCGTGACCAGAACGATGCAGGTTATGAGCCAGTCTTGTGAGGATGGATTATAGGCAATCAATCTATGTTTCTGTAACAAATAGTATCTGATGAGCCGTTCATGCTTCGCGTTGCGAGAGCGATGTCATATAAGCATATAATATTAGACTAACCGTCACAAGAATAATAGAAGGTCTTGATGGCAAAGGTCAAAAGCGGGCCCTTGGAGATGATAGGACTATCCATCATGAGAATAATAGAAGGTCAAAAGAAAACGGGCCTCGGACATCGTGTCCAGAGAGAAGCCAAGAGAAGTCGGGTAAATCAAAATGGGGCAAACCCGGAGTGATCCTAGAAATAACACGTCTGGGCTTCTCCAGAAATTTAACCTGAATAACTGTAATAGATCGGTTTCATGTCTACGCCTTATGTGCACTGTTGAACCGCGCTTGGACCTTGAAGAACTTAGGCCCCATCGTCATTACTATCTCAGATTCAGAAGCCGTCTAACGCCCCTTGTAAACACAGCTCTGTTCTGATAATGATCCTATACTTCCGTTCGTTCTATGATAACCGTCTCGAGTCCCTAACCACGGAATGTTGACGGAACAAGATGGTATCTTTTTCGGGACTTTCAACCCTTTTTCATTTCAATTGCTTTGTCAAGGAATGGAGACGAAATTTTTGGTTGTGGTTTCATCCTGCAGGGCCAAATAGCTTGTGGTTATATTCTTTTTGTCCCCGACAACAAGTGTTACTCTTTGAATCCAAGGCTTCATTACTACCGAATGTACTAGTGGTACTTGAGCTTGATCTCCTGACCACCGCTTTACAACTACGATGGGTTTCGTCAGATCTCTAATATTGATAAAGTTGTATATCGGGTTTCTATGGTGCGTGTAACATTTGTCCTACATGTCCAATTAGACTCTTGCTACCATTACAGAGTTGAGATCACTCGGTGATCTTCCGGTCCTTAGAAGGAGAACGATCTACTGGCATCAGCAACTCTGTTCGCAGGCAGTGAGGTAGATGCAAAACAATTAATATGATGCCGTGACTACTTTGTCCGTTCTCAACCCACCGGTGCGGATGCCAGTGAGGTTAACATTGAAGCTTGTATCATGTACCGGCTTGCCGGCTGAAGATGACATTGTGAAGCACAACAGTTTATAAATTGTAGAAAACTGACCTTGGTGTTTCAGACATGGTCAACGGCAAACGCAACCAGATCACTGACAACCCGGACGTTATGCCAGTAAAACATTTGGCAGATTTCAGCCCGAGTGGCGAAGATTTGGATTCCAGCAGCTGCGACATTATTGCACACAATGGTGACAACAATGGGGCTCACAGCGACGGCAGTGATGATGGCACTACTATGAGCGAAGGTGCCGACAGTGGTGTCAGTGATGCTAGCGACGGTGATGCTAGCGACAGCAGCGATGAGGCTACTCACAATAGCAGCAACTGCAGTGCTTACGATGGTAGCGAAGACGATGCTTCGAGCAACAGGTGCGAACTCAGAAATGCTCACAATGCCGACACCAGGCCAGTGCCACTGATGATGCTATAACAGTGATGTCACTATCGACAACACCAATTCCAAGTCGGACCAAGACATCTACCAGGCCTCTCCAGATTCAGAAGGGTCAGACTCGGATGCTAGGGCAAGTGCCAACAAACACACGAAGCTCTCGAAAGTCGATCAAATCCTGAAATTGACGAGCAACGGTCGCAAAAGAAGAAAGGCGCCTCGCACTTGGCGGAAGTATTCGTCAATCATCAAGAACATACGTGCCTGGATTAGAAATCTGGCTAATGATGATGTCAATAGGGGTCGACTCGATCGCACCAAGTTGTTGAGTTGTCTGAAGGAACCTAACGAGTATTCTGCTCTGGTTGTGGAACTATATATCGGTGAAAAATGCTATCTGCAGGAGCGGAAGGCAGGTGTTGCTCAAGGTATACAAAGCGCGCTTGCTTGGTATTGGGACAACTTGTCAGCCGTTCTTCTTGCATACAAAACGTTCTGAGCTCATTTTCGCTCTTTAGGGGCCGTGGAAAATACAACTTGAAGTTCTATGAATACGACGAGAAGACTGGGACGGTCCGCGGGAATCCTGCCCGATGTCCGCAACTCCTGGCTGTTGTGAAGGCGATTGAAAAACGCGACAAGAGACTCCCCCGTCACCATGCTGTACCAGTAACTATTGAGGATATGAAATCTATGGTTGCAGCATCAGAGAATATCGTCTCACATGAGGAATTAATGGGTGCCATTAAATCTCCGCCGCTGGATCCAGTCCGGCGTAGTCTTGTACTCAAACATGGCAGGAACCGTGCCATGCTTACAACTGGTTTTGACTTGTGGCCGCGGTAAGAGGAATTTCTCTAGTGTTCGGAACTGAATTGATGTCTCATTTCTGGATATTACCAGTTACCATGAAATGGCCACCCTTCGAGCTGCTAATATTCGTCTAGCACAACAAATGGAGTTCCCGCATCACCCATTTTATGACATTGGGTTCAAGGAACGGAAAGGTCAAGACATCTATGATCCTTTTGATTCAGATTTGGAATGTGAGCTCTCTACTCCTCTTTAACTTCTAATCTGTTGACGCTTTCAAAGCCCATAGGTATCATCTTTATGCGACGCGGTTCCATTTCACAAACGCGTTTAATCATCTCACCTGGTGGATTGAACTGGTACAAGCATGTCTGGGAAGAGAACTACACCCCACAGAAGTCCTGTTTCCTTACATTGGCCCCAATGCAACCCTTCACCTTGATCGAGAGCTGTCACTAGAATGCGTCAGCGATATTATCAATGGCTTAGCAAAGGATGCAGGCATTCAGAAATACTTTACGTCTCATTCTTTGAGGAGAGGAGGCGCACAATATGTCTTTATCTATGCTCCCATAGGCTGGCGCTGGTCTCTTGCCGCCGTTCGGTGGTGGGGTGCTTGGTCGGCCTCAGAGCCGGCAAGTTGTCTCATTTGGATCTGACTTTACAGCCTCTCACTCTTTCCTAGGTTGAAATGCTCATGCGGTATCTGCTTAACGAGCTAGATCAATATGAAAAGAGCTACGCAGACCAAATGAACCCATCAAATTGGCCACAAGCTTTGGATGGGGGGGAAAATGTAAGCCTTCTAGGAGAAGCTTCGATCTTGAAGGCACCTTTGCTCCACCATTTACATGACATTGGCGCTACGATCACAGACCTGATTAAGACCGGGTTCAGCTCCATCGAAAAGCGTTTGTGTGCGCTTGAACAGAGTGCTGTTTCATCGTTTCAGCAGCACGCGTCATTCTACAAATCCTACGATGATTCTTGTTTGGCTCTGAACCAGCAGAGACCATCACCGTATCACGACCCTCGTTTGGGACCGCAAGAGCAGATGTTATTGCCCACTGATCCTCAATACTACGGTGACCCACAGTCCTACACCACCAGCCGCCCTCATCTGGTTCATGATGCAGCTGCCAGTTCCTCATTCACATTCACTCCTCCGGTCTTTATGCGTAGCTCTGCTCCCTTAGACGCCGACACCACTGGTGTTGGTCAAACAGTTCTACTATCGTCTGGTGGCAGGTCGGACGAGTCTTTCCAGGGATCAGAGCCTCAAAATTTACGTTTGCCTTTGATTGCTGACATGCGAATGGTTAATGTGTCGAGTCAGTCTCCTCTGCCTCAACCCCAGGGCGCATCTTCCTGTTCTTCAAATCGCCAATCACACCCTGGTGGCCCCATCTACCACACGCACAAGACTTTGCCCAGGTTGTCAACACCCTTGATCAGCCCTTCGATGCCTATGTCACTACGCATCCCGGATATTCTGGGAAAAGAGCGAGGACAATGGCGCCAAGTTGTTTCTCAATGGAAGAGTGTTGACCCTCAAACAGGACTATCGTTGAAACAGTGGGATAAAGCATGGATCACTACGAGACAATTCAACTTGAAATATCAGCTACGAAAGATCATTGGAACCGAGTACGAAAAGTAAGTACGTACTCAAAAAGCTGTTTACCAACACTGAATGTGATACAGAATTGGAGATACAGATGAGGCTTTTATGGCACGCTATCGAAATGCGAATAACATGACTTTGGATCAACTCAAGGGGGCCATAAGAGCAAATAACAACCAAACTGTTCTTAGGCGGAAGAGTAAGAATGGTACGCCTGCAGAGAGAGACATGCGCAACAAACCTTATGATAAGGAAAATCAAGGCGCGGTAGTAACAATTCGAAAGAAATAGAAGGTTTAAAAACAATACCCAGTTGGTGTGGTGACAATTGATTTATGTATATAGGTTGATTTCTTGAATGCAAATGTATAATTTTTCGACGTATATACAATGATTGTCTGTCCCTTTGAATTTGCTCATTCATACGTGCAAACTCCCCGTAGTGTCTCTCTCCAACAAACAGCATATATCAATATCGTGTGCAACTACCTGTATATCTGCATCGTCCAGGTACTAGTATTCGGTGAAATGGCGGGGGATGTGATGCGCCTAAGTAACAAGTGAGTGGAGCCGCGAGCGTGACATTGATCTCATAAGGAACTCAACTAAGAAGTGGCAATGGACCGCGTGTATCGTGAGCCACAGACGAAAGTGAAAAGAAGGACCCGAGGTCATAGTCCAACGAGGTTGCCGAGTTCTTGGGGAGTGTTGGCCTAAATAGGGTGAAAGCAACGGTTTTGAGCCGATTCCAGAGCGAAAATGCCTTCAAGAGTGCGAAAGAACCAACGGGAAGAAATAAAAGAATGTACTCTCTCTAGAGAAGGTTGAGTGGTGAGTACTTGAGTACCGGTGAGTGTGTACAACATAAACCTGATTGTTGATTCCGTCCTAAATCCCATCCCTGATTTCCCAACTCGGCCCACAAGTCATATTCTTGCTTTGATCCACGATTATAGTATTAGTTGTGATATGGTGAGCACTGAGCGCTGAACTCCTGCCAAGTATCTTCCTCATGCCAATGGTGTATGCCGGGTTTGCTGAAAGATGATTTGCAAAAACAAGCTCCGCGGACCCTCTGCCAACCTTACTTCAGAGATGAGAGGGCTGTGAGAGCTACAACACTGAAAAAGGCTGAGTGTGATGACAGTGAGTGTGGTCTCCAAGACTCTCTAAGAATGACAGGTTCCTACTTGGGCATTCCTCGTATCCACCGACTCTCTATCGTCCAATTCTTTCAGAATTAGTATCTCACAGCATAGGATGCGTCGTCATACGCAAACCTCGTTTCAGGGCATATATTATGATATGGATATGGCGAGTGCAAGTGTGCAAGTGAGATCATAACGTCAACTCCATTTCAGCCCGTAACCGTATTGTATAGACCAAATAGAGGTGGTCATACTGACTCCTTATTTCAATCAGGAATTCGAGATCCCAGTTTGTCTTGCAGGATGTTATCCGGACAACTCATGCAGGTGGAACAGTTTTTCCTGGTCCAATGCCAACCAGTTGATGTCAGCTTACGCAACCTTCCCCTCAACATTCTCTTCCATTCGAAACATCTATGTTCTTGTTCCGGATTTTCAGTGAGATCACAACATGAGCAAACTACCAGTATGTCTCTCCTCATAGTTGATTAATAGACGAATTCCTTCATTGTATCCTAGATTTACCAACAAAATGAAAGATGGAATTGCTAGTCTTTTCGCTGCTGCGTACATTAAAATCGTACCCGGGTACATCTCGTGTTCAGTTGCTGGCTCCTGCAATAACTATTTTCACTTCAAGATTCTTCTTCTGGGTGAAAGCTCTCTTACAATGAAGCACGTTCTTTGGATTTTGCCGTTTATTCATGGGTAAGGTTGACGTGTGGTAACAATTTGTGCAGGCGGCTACGCTTTCATCACGAACATGTTCCCTATCATGATCCATGCTCATTCTGATATGTCGCGTATTCTTTGTAGTAAGCTATCAGCACAATAGCCAGCATGGAAGTTCCTCTTGTTGACTGCCAGCCCTGGTTATGGTTATAAATTTCCCAGTCCTAGGGAATAGAGGCCTGGAACCGATGTGCTCAAATCTGCGGATCACGTTACCTCGATGGTTTCTGGTGGGAACAACTTGCAGTCCAGACAACATCCCAATGTTACCAAATTTGCACCGGGTCAGAAGTGAGTTATTGCTCTCAAGGACTCCTTGCAGGTGTTGGCGGAGTCAAATGGGGTGCTTGACTGACTCCTTGCCAGTTTTGAGTGACTCGCTGCACAATTACAAAACAAGTCGCCTGTCTTCAATGCCTTCTCCTTTTCTCCCTTGCTCTCTGCTTGCACATCCAGCTCTCTTTCCATACTACATTAGCAATCTCCAACAAACACTCTTTCCTTAATTGATCACTGTTTTATTGACTCATGCTTCCAAGCCCACATTCTTTGATGGGCAGCAATCTTAACGTTCCCGTTGAGACCTCGAAATCTACCTCTCAGTTGCCAACTTCATCTACTCTCAATTCTATTAATTCAGAGCGGTGTTCACCCATGTTGAGAAACACAAACAAAGAGGACGGCCGAGCAGTGGACACCGAGCCCTCTTTGGCTCTTAGGTTTGTTTTCTTCTCTTCGTTGGTACTCCAACAGGCCTAGGGCGTTCAAGGTTTTTCTCTTTCGTAGTCCGAACCACAAACTTGATCCCACCATCCAACCCCACAAAGGTAACGACCTGCGTCACCTGCCGTTTTTGTAGGACTAAGTCACAATGAGGTATCTACAGCCCGAACAATTTCGGATATTATGTTTTGAATGCCCCATATGCCCCAGGATCTCCTCTTAAAAACAGGTTCGCAACTCTCAGCATTCCATTGTGCAATTGACACATTTTCCCATTAGCTCGTCAAGTACACATCCACATATTGGATTGAATCCACCTGTTCAGCATGCCTTTCCTCAAAAAATGTATGTCTCCAGAGAATGCACAGATGCGTCGCCCAAGGCTTTGTCTTCCAACCTGAGAAACAACGAAGATCCCATGATGCCTCAGCAGACTGCGACTCCAGAGTCCAGGTGATGTCTACACCGTTCTCTAATCCTTTCTTTACTGAGCGTTTGAACGTTTGGTCCAGCCCATTTGTGTGCGGTACACCTCGCCACTTGGGAATTACAACCCCAAGACAAATGTTGGTAGCTAAAAAAATTGAAATTTGAGATATGGCTCACAAATATGTAGACGTCCCGCTTCATCTCAAACGGACTGCTCTACTGCAAAGAGCAAGCTACCATGGTAAGCTGTTCTTGAAGAAGATGTAACAGTTTTCATCTATCATTGCGGCAGACAAGCATCTTTGTTGCTGTCCTCACTATTTGCACCCCCACACTGCATATCCCCGCCTGCCTCCTTTTCAACTCCCAAACCTACCATTATCGTCTCTTTTCATGGAAAAATTGTTCATCGCTCACCAAGTCTCCAAAACCAAGCCCATAAATCACCCTGAACCCCAGCTGGGCTCCTGTTGACCGCATCGAATATCAAGCAGTCGGATGTGACACCCCCTTTCTCCGGTACGGGCCCACCCAGGTCACCCACGCGGCCCACAGCTGGAGGAGAGATGGAACACATCCGTCAAACTATGCTACAAGGGCGATTGGCGCAATATCAGTATGTGGAGAGCCGTCGGCCTGAGCATCTCAAACGAGCTAAGCGAACCTACTCAGAAGCAGACGCGCCTCCAGAGGAGGACACAGAGATTTTGATTGGAATTACCGAAAGCCCAATGAAAGGAAGGAGGTTGAAGTTGTTTCAGGAGACCTCGGAGGAGAGTTTCGAGGAAAGTCTTATGGCAGGCAGTTACGGACGTTATGTGAGCTACAAACTTCAGTGCCTTCCCTTCTCCAGCTCAATACCCTGTTAGAGGACTGCAGATTGGGTTCGTAACACAAGCCGTTGAACATCATTTCAGTCGCTCCACCCACTGAGAAGGAGCTTTGGTAACGGAAGAGACTTGCCGCATTGACTGAGCAAAGGACTGGCAAAGGACTGACACAGCATCATCCGGTTGAACTTGAAGGTTGTGGCCGTGTTCTCATGGATATCACTCCTGAAGGAGATGACTTCCATGGTTGATGGCACCCCTTATAAGAAGAAAGATGCCTTGCGAAGGAAGGTGCCTCCGATACCGCATCCTTGTCCGCCAAATTGTTCATTGGGGCAGAAGGAACTTTAGGTATCGTCTCCTTTTATCACCTATATAGTTCTCTCTATTAATCCTTTCCTCAGTGACACTTCGGTGTGCTCTTGTGGATTCTACAAAAGTTGCGATGGCACAATTTTCTGGCATTGAACACTCAATACACCCTATGACCCCCACATTCGTAAGTGCCAATCAAACGCCGTTGAAACCTCATCTCATCAAGTCGCAAAGAATGGGTAGAACTGCCTGATGAACGCGCCACGTGAATTCGGCTGTCAATGTATAATTTGCGTCTCTAGAGTGATGAAGGCTATCAACACTGCAGGTCTGGTTGAACGGCCTTACCGGTGGTAGATGCCCTGTTTTTTCAAGATCTAGGGCGACCTTTCATAAATCCAGAATCCGTCTGGAGTTGTGCAGTCAATCGTCAAATAGCACGGCAGCAATCGCTTCAAATTGGCGTACTGATCATGGGCAAGAGGCGAAGGATTTATGGCAAAGTCGGAAATATGCCCTATGTAACCTTGGCAGCGTACCCAGGAACGAACTCGGTGTTGAACCCACAGATGTTCGGTATATCGGGATTTGGCCATGATCTTGTCTTTCAATTCGATGCTTTTAGACATATACCCCATAGTGTGCCGGTGTCACGTCTGCCTCAGCTTGCTAACGAAACAAAGAAGGATCGTACTGGTTCAGGCATTCAGGGTACAAACCTTGGCCACGGTTGAAGATGGAAACTTCCATGCCTCGATGAGGCTCAAATGACGAGGAATTACTATCCACCATCAATGATTTTGTCCACCATCTTGTACTAATGGCATTGACGCTTTTTATGTACGAGGAAGCACGGTGTCGGAATTTCTCACTGAAGAGCCAGGGATCTCATGCTCGTCATCAAGTGTGCGATTGATTCAGATAATCTCAAAATTAACTCAGAAGTAGTCGAAGTAAATGAATTCGACTATCATCTAATATCATCGAAGTCGAATGTCGGTGCAATACAACATTACAATTCGATTAACATGTTACTGCTTTTCACACTATGGTGACCAATATGGGTGATTGGAACACTTTGGAACGTCAAGGTTACCAAGGACGTATCAAAATTACATGTCTTCTCTCCATTACCTCTCGTACCTCTCGTACCTCCGAGCCTGTCTCCCTCGCACTCATTTCCTGTGCTACAAAAATCTACAGAGCCCGACATGTTCAACGCTTATGGAAACTTGCTGGTTCACGCTTCGCATCGCCAGAAGAGATGTTCTATTCAGCACTGAAAAGACTAGTTGTCATGACAAAAATTGGTATAAAGACTATCCGTCACGAGAATAATAGGTGTCAAAAGAAGTCAAAGTGCTGGATGACGGCGTTGATGTAGGAGGGGGTGTGGATGTCCCGACTTCATCATGCTTTGACGCCATGTAAACCGGGAAAACCTTGTTGTCTACTTGTAAGTATATCACAGGCAAAGACGATGGTGTTTTTGGTAAACGTATAGAAGGAGATGTGAATGTCTGGTCGGAAGGGAACTTTTGTTGTGGGTCACCAAAGCCTGGTGCTGCGATCGAAAATTTTGTCACATGTTTTGATAACATATCAGCTGGGTAAGCTGGGTACGGTCCGGTTGGAGATTGATAGTCGTGTAGAAGACGTCCTTTGAAATGTTCGAGCGTGGGGTTGTCTACAGACAGTTCCCAATCTAGGTGGCCGCACATCTCGCGCTCCATCTGAGCGATGTCTTTCAGTGTGAACAGCCCCTGCGCAGCTGCCCGCCATGACCTACTAGAATAGGAATCGTCCCATAAGATTTTTGAAGCAACCATGTAGGCCGCTAACCAAAGCCGATGACCATCAGGTCTAAGAAGTCGTTCGATAGATGGTGGAATACGCCATTTCAGGCGTTGAAGTAGAATCAATGATGCAAAAGTAATGCTTTCTGGAAGACGTGTACGCTGTAGGCTATACGTTATGAATTCAGAAAGAGATGGACATTCTGAATAGCATGGGACGTCTTCGGGACACCTGAAAACGTTCTTGATGAACCTAGCGCTGATGATGTCCATATTTTGTTGGACGTCATAAGATTTGCCTTGATTCTGAGAGCCAGGGATCTGAGAGGACTTGAAAATGGTAAACTAGAGGACAGGTAAACGAGTCAAATGACACTCACGCCGCATCGGGGAAACATTGTCCAAGTCGGCTAATTGTGAGCGCGTTCACAGGCGTGTTGAATCCAAGGCGTGTCAGTGGCAACACGAGAGGTAGACACGGCGCGTCCACTGAAGCGCGTCAGTTACAAGTAGTGAGTGTGTGGGAGGACACGCTAGTGCATCAGACAGTCTTCAATATCAATATACTGACTTTGAGAAGTGTAACAAAGGGATTGTTTATTATGAGTAACGAGAAACATTGTTAGTAGCTATCGAGATTCAGCGAACCAGA
The DNA here is from genome assembly GCA_018221735.1 of Termitomyces sp. K1Aa. Taxonomy (NCBI): domain Eukaryota; kingdom Fungi; phylum Basidiomycota; class Agaricomycetes; order Agaricales; family Lyophyllaceae; genus Termitomyces; species Termitomyces sp. K1Aa. Next base: position 11,525 of record JABAJX010010139.1, read on the forward strand.
ACGACGCAGTCGCGAGTCAGTCTTGACCAAATGGTCCGGGAAACGTTGTTATTATCTGAGATCCAGAGTCGCGAGTCAGTCTTGACCAGATGGTCCGGGAAACGTTGTTATTATCTGAGATCCAGCGAACCATGACCAGAACGATGCAGAACACCAGTTATGAGCCAGTCTTGTGAGAGTGGATTGCCTATAGTTTCTGTAACAAATAGTATCTGACGAGCCGTTCATGCTTCGCGTCGCGAGAGCGAGCGATGTCATAAGACTAACCGTCACAAGAATAATAGAAGGTCAAAAGAAAAAAGGGCCTCGGACATCGTGTCCGGAGAGAAGCCGAGAGAAGTCGGGTAAATCAAAATGGGGCAAGCCCGGAGTGATCCTAGAAATAACGCGTCTGGCTTCTCCCAGTAATTTAACCTGAATAACTGTACTTATTTTCAACAAGAAAAAAAGGTCCCTGACACAACCTTTAATCGTCTGAGCTTCGTTCTACACCTTTCAAA